>CAUYSK010118556.1:0-18733 GCA_963575035.1 Avahi laniger | reverse complement strand
TCCCCTCCACTCTCCCCTTCTCCGTGGCCTCTCCCAGGCCTCTGCCAGCAAGCAGGACCTCAGGCCTATGGATCTCCCCTGGCTGTGACATGGGCCAGGAGGTCCCCTATTCAGGATGGTAGCCTGAGCTGTCCTTATTCTCCCCCTCAGTGAGGGCAGGACCAGGAGTGAGTCTGGGTGGGGCTGGGTTGGATAAGCCTGCCCTCAGGCTCCACAGTAGCTGTTAGCAGGGGTCAATGTTCTGCTCTTTGTTTCTGTGCAGAGCTGTCGGGAGGGGCTGAAATGGCTCCACTCAGCTGAAAGCCTGGGCTTGGGGAGTGGAGCTGTCCAAGACCCGCACTCTGGAGCAGGTCTCACTCCCCTCCACTCTCCCCATCTCTGTGGCCTCTCCCAGGCCTCTGCCAGCAAGCAGGACCTCAAGCTGATGGATCTCCCCTGGCTGTGGTGTGGGCCCGGAGGTTCCCTACCCAGGATTGTAGCCTGAGCTGGGTTCACAGCCCTCTTTTAGGAGGAGGGTTGCCAGTTAGGCACGCTGATCTTCTCCTGAAGGCACACACTCCTCAGTAGGCTCTTTCCCAGGGCAGTGCGATCGTGTCCTGGGTGTACGGGGTCTGGTCTGCAGGCCTGACCCCTGGACCCTGGAGAGCAATCCCTGACCCTACCAGGGGGAGAGGTGCTGGTCTTGAATCACCTACAGGATGCCCAAGTTGGATAGATTTCACTCCACTCGGGATTTGCCCGCTCTCCTGGAGTCCCCAGGCAAGTAGCACCTGGGAGGGCTGGCGAGTAGGGAACTCACAATCTGAGTACCACTCAGTCTGCTGTAGGGCCCCAAAAGGAAAGGTCCCGTTCCTTGGAGATGCCTCCGTGTGATGGCTAAATTGTCTTTCTGGGCACCCATGGGTAGGGAGGAGGAAGGAGAGAATGGAGCACTATGGTGTCTGCCTCTAGGCTCGGGTCTGCACCCGGGGAGGTGCCCCAAGGGGGCTGGGAGCCTGGCGCTGAGTCCACAAGAGGCCACTGCTCACTGGTGGCAGCCATCTCTGGGCTGGTGTCAGGTCTCTTCAGCCTCTCAGGAGCCCACCAGCAGTCCGAGATGCAAGGAAGGGGGAAGTTAACTGCTCCACCCCTACCCTTGTCGCTGGTCTCCAAGCCTCTCGGGACCTTTCTCCTTCCAGTTCTTCTCTGCAACATCTTCCCATGGAGTCTGCTATAGTTTCAGGGACCCTTCCTTCCAACCCTCCCCCGATATATGTTTCTCTGCTAGCTTATTTTTTTCTTTTTCTTCTAAAATTCATCTTTTTTGCAGAGACACTCTGAGTGGCGGCTTTTCAAATCCACCATCTTGGCTCCTCCCCCATGAAGAACCTCTCTTTTAATTTTATCTTTTATTTTTCTTCTGAAATCTTCTGATATCTTATTTTGGTGATTCCATTTTCCCTCAAGTCAGCTTTTTAATTGTATCATTGCATTTTAATTTTCCCCTTATTCCCTTTACTAAGATGTTTAAAAATATAATCTTTATATCTCTATCACATTTTCTGCTCTTTTTCCTTAGATCTTATGTCTTGCACTTATTTTCCAAAAGCATCTTATGTCTCTTGTATTGAACTTTATGCTTTTCTTCTAGATCTTTGGGATGATTTTCTCTACCTTTTTTTTCCTTCCTCTTAGTATTTGTAATTTTTTTTCAAATAGCAGAATATTTTTTAGAGAGATTTTAGCTTTACTGAAAAATTGAGCAGGAAGTACAGAGTTTATATATACTCCTCCCCACTCCCAGTTTTCTCTATTATTAACATTTTGCATTTGTGTGGTACCTTTGTTATCACTGAGAACCAGTATTGATATATCATTATTAGCCAAAGTCCTTAGTTTTACACTAGGGTTCAGTCTATGCATGAGGCAGAAATGTATGGAATTTATGTAAAAGAGTGAATCTCTTATGGAGGTTTTTGGTATCATTGCTCACTTAAATAAAAATGCATTAAAAAAAACCTCTCTGCCTAGGTATAAAACTGAGGCAGAAACTTCAAATAGTACAATAAGGTGAACTGTTAGTTTACTAACCCTCTGGGAATGCTTCTAACTGTGAATAATCCTGGATCTAATTCTCAGGTACCTAGGGGAGCCTTCAAAGGTTAGGTAAGTTCAAAATTTCATTCTCAGTCAGCAAGAGGGAGATGTGTCTTCTTGAAAAATGGTTTGGCTCTTTATTGGTGTCTGCAGGGTCCAATTCTGCAATTTTGTTAGTTTGTTCTGCAATATATTGGAAAATTAGTTTATGACCTATTCAATCTGAGTTTCTAGGGAAAACACAATCATGCTGTATTTCATTTTTTCCAAATACATGTTAGAGTCATTCTGTGAGTTCTGCAATTGATGAAAATATCATAGCCCACATTTTGATAATATCTTGCAATTCAATTATTATATTGCTTATTATCAATATAAAGGTTTTAATTTTCTACTATTTCTAAATTAATCATGAGTTACACATTAAGTGTCCTTAAATTGGTATTTTTAATTTTATTGCTAATGCTACTTTTGTACATTGTTCCGTTAGTGCAACTGTATTGACTTGAAAAGTAATATTTCCTTAGGTATTCAAGCTACTGTCACATTACTACTCAAAAAAATCATCCTAATTAGGTTCCTCAGAGACTTTTATTTCTTTTCTATTGAACAAGCGCAAAAACAAATTCATGTCTCTTCAAAACAATTAGAATTGTAGTAACAATTTAAATAGTCACTTTTTGATATTAAAATTACCAGTATTACTTTATTCTTATCTGCTGCCTTATGACTCTTTGTAAAACTCTCCGGTCTCCTTGTTTCAATCTTTCTCAGAATTTCCGTCATTAATATATGGCTTTCAGCAATTTCCCCACCTGGGAAGAAGGACAAGGGCAGCTGGTCTTGGTGCTGCCCCACCTTAATCCTGCCCTGAGTAATTGCTACACCTGGGAGAGGAGGGAATGTCTTACCAATCTGCCAATTAGAACTTAGTGCTCCAACTACAAAAGAATGCAGAAGTACAATAGGGTCTGGAAGGTGACCTAGGACAACCTAAGGCTACTTATCATTATCATGTCATTAGCTTAAGTCTACATTGTGGTTCACCCCCCAGATGGGTTTTCAGAGAGGCTCATGGGTGATCCGTATGCGCAGTAACACTCAGGTCATGTGAGTCCTAACTTTCCATCAAAGTAGTTTCATGGTGACGTCTGAACCTCGAGGAGTGCCCAATCCAGACACTATAAAACAAGACCCCAGACCATGACCAAGGCCTTTTTGGTACCACAAGGGGCCCATTTGTCACTCTGTCGTGAACGTATCTTGTTCTTACTCTGTAAACCTATATCTTGCTCGTGCTCTGTAATCCTATCTTTCTCTCCTCAATAAACCTCTTTTCATGCTTATCTTGCTTTTCGGTGTGTCCTGTGGCTAAGAGAACACCAAGAACAAACTTTTCAGACTGCTAACCCGACAAAAGGAGAAATCAGGGAAAACTATAAAAAGAAATATAGTGGGCAAAATTTGGAATGAGTTTTTATAGTTCATGTATATATAAAGCTTTGTATTTTGAATCCATGTAATAATAAAAGGTCAATTTTCACAAAATCAGCAAGCCTCTTTAATGGTACCATCAGATATATAGGAAATGCGAGGGGGATCCAGATAGATGAGAGAAAGGAGGCAAAGAACCATTGTAAGGTGTTAGATTCCCGGGTCAGCTCCATTAGCCAAGCAACGTGTTGCTCTTTTTTGTAAAAATCAGCCAATAATCCCTTTCCTCTAAGGCAATGATTCTCACCAGGAGACATTTGGCAATGTCTGGATATTTTTGGTTGTCACAACTGGAAGTAGGGGAGTGTTACTAGCATCTAGAGGCTAGGAATGCTATTAAACATCCTGAAATGAACAGAGAGGCCACCAAAACAAAGAAGTATCTGGATGAAAATGGCCATAGTGCCAAAGTTGAGAAACACTGCTCCAAGGCAAAATTGAAACAATTTTTCTCTTAATTTATGTCTTCTCTCAGAAATCATTTTTGGAAACCCCCCGACCAAACCCCAGTGAGGCTATCATTGATGTTTATTGTGGCTTGATATTGATTATAAACAAATATTGCTGGGAAATACGACAGTGGGAAGTGACAAGAATACCAGCTATCTATAATTTGCCATAACAACACATTCTTTTTGGACATTACTAAAGATAATTTTTAATATCTTCATTAGAAAGATATATTTCCAAAATATATGATTTATAAAATTTGAAATGCACCACCTTTTGCTTCTGAAACATTGGGCCTACTACTGTATTTTCTCTGCATGATGTTATATTTCAGTTAGTTCAGTTTCTTGCTTGGGGTGAATTAATTTTTTTTAGGACTCGGTTCAGGATAGATCACATATTAAATGTCATCAATTTGCCACCTACCTTTCTGGAAAAGCAGTTTTTATCCTAAAATTTCTGGCATGCCTAATCTAGAACAAATAATGGCAACTCCTTCTTGCTTAAAAAGAACCATAAAATGTAAATTAGTGTTAAGATGACTTAGCAGAATCTGTTAAGAGCATTCTTGAAACAAGAACAGAAAGACGAGGTAGGGAAATTTGTGTATTTCTAAGTCATGATGTAGAGTTCTTAATTAGAATAAAGTAGGGTGATTTTAGATTCAAAGTATAGCTAGCATAAGTAATCACAGAGCACATGAAGTATATCAATACAGGAGATATCTGGTATTCCCAGATTAGGTTGGGCTATTTACACCAGATTGAACACTCTAGCTATTAGACTCATTTCTTACCTGACTAGGCATTGGATTTTTATGGATTTAACCTATACTTGTACAGTTGTAGTGTTGGGTTGGAACTAAATTAAACTTTACAGATATACTCTAGTCCACTACTGTCCTTTTTTAAACTAGATTTTTCATGTTTTTCTTTTTAAGAAATGATACACAGCCACAAATGTATATGTTAAGTATATACCATCTTGAAATCGAGTAAAAAGAATATTGCATAGCGATTAAGTAACTTGATTTCTTTGCCAGACAAATCTTCATTTGATTTTCTGCTTGATAACTGTTGATAACCTTGGGAAAATTTTCTCACTTTTCAGGTTGGATACATAGTAGGAGTCAATGATATTTATAATTGGTAATTTTTTCTTGCATTTCCCAGAACTAAAGGATTTATGCAACAATAAAACAAACATGGTCCAAATTATTTATATTTTCAGACTTTATCTCTCTCTCCATAACATATACACACATACACATACATAAGCTCATATAAAGTTTATGTATATATATATTATATTTCTACCTACTAATAATGCTATGAAAATTAAATAAGACAATGAATGTAAAGTGCAAAGTTCTTTATCTTTATCTACATTTGTGGCTGTGTATCATTTCTTAAAAAGAAAAACATGAAAAATCTAGTTTAAAAAAGGACAGTAATGGACTATAGTATATCTGTCAAGTTTAATTTAGTTCCAATCCAACACTATAACTGTACAAGTATAGGTTAAATCAATAAAAATCCAATGCCTAATGCATACTAATAGCTCTATGATATTGTTATTATCATTTCCAAATGCCAAATGTATCATATTGAAGTGACTTTTGTGAATAATTGCAAATAGCACACTTAAGAATATCAAATATATTTCTTTTTATTAATAATCCTCATTCTTTTAAAACATGTATTTATTAAAAATTATATCACAAAATATTATATTTTAAGGAATCTTTGGTTTCATGTAGTCTCATCTACTGACAGCCAGAGATTTTTCCTAACATGCTATAGTTACCTTTGAAGCTATGTCTGTTTATATTTGACCAAAATAAACTATATATCTTTTATTGATAAATCAAGAGGGACTTTCTCCCTTGGGATACTTTGGGAGAACAAGTGAGAACATGAGGCTGGGCATCTCTAAGTTCAAATGAAATAAGACAATCGCAAAGAGGAGCATGTTCTTTTCCACATTTGTCCAAACTTTTGAATGAATTCTAAAATGTTTAGAGATTTTCGATATTTCAATCATTATCAAGAAACAAGCTGTTTTTTATTGTGCTCCTTCCATTTGATGTGTGTTTTCCTCTCAATTTAAAATGGATTTAAATCAGTTTACTAAGTAGTAAAAGCAATGCTGACTGAGAAAGAGATTGTCCACTCTGTAGACTCAGGAATTATAATTTAGTTTTAGTAGATAATGAAAATGAATTGAAGTCTGGGACAGTTTTAGGATGAACCAAATTAAAGCATGGTTCAGTTGACAGTCCCTAATTTTCAATTTGCATGTTCCTTCATGATTTATGTCTTCCCAAATGTAAATATCCTCATCTATATTTGTACGTAAAATGGTTATTTGTATAATAAAGAATTTTCTTATTGCTAGTTAATCATTTGCATACACTCTTACAAAAATAATAGCATAAAATTTGGATTTTATTATTCCATACACTTATGTTCTGTAAAATTTGTAGATAATAAAATATATCTATAAATATGTCATTTTATATGGCTGGCTGAGTAGTCTTTATGATAATTTATAAATTAGTATGTGAATGTTTGATGTTGGGCAATTGTGGACTAAGTACTCAGACCAACATTTCTGCAGAAGCAGAAGACAGATAGATAGATGGATAGACAAACAGTTAGATAGACAGATGTTTCTATTTAAAGGCATTGGAGACCCACCAAGGCAGTAGAGAACTGCAGGATGAAGATGCAGAAGAGAAAATAAGCCTGGAGGAGTGAGTCAGGTGTCCAGGGCCCCTTTCTTCTCAGAGGTGTGTGCCAGCTCAGAAAGCAGAACCTTGGAGGCCTAAAAGTTGAGCAGAACTTATAAGAGATGCATGGAACTGGCAACATAAAATTGGGTTTCCAAGTTTGTCCAGGAGGAAATGCCCTAGCAAAATCTTCCAATTTTTCGCGAGGACCATGATGGTTGTACTTTATGAGTGATGAGCTGTTCTTTGTAAATGTAATTCAGTTAAGGTTTTTGAGGTAAGAAAAGCATCCCAGGTTTTCTGGGTGAGCCTTAAATCCAATGACATGTGTCCTTATAAGAACCGTACAGAGGAAGGACACACAGAGAGAAAGAAGCAATATGACCACAGCGGCAGAGAGTAGAAGAGTGTGGCCACAAGCCAAAGGATGCCAAAGCCACCAGAAGATGGAAGAAATAAAGGAAAGATTGATCCTTAAAATCTTTGGAAGGAGGACAGCCCTGCTGTCACCTTACTTTCATACTTCTGGTCTCCAGATTGTGGGAGAATAAACATCTGTTGTTTTAAACCACCAAGCTTGTGGTAATTTGTTATGGCCGCCCTAGACAGCTGTTACAAAGCCTAACAACTTGGGTCGTCCATCTTGAGAGTTGACCGAAAGTGCTGTCAATGAAAGCCTGTGCCATGAGCTCACGAAGCTCACTGATTCTGTTTAAACATTGTTTTCATATAAATATTTAATTTAAACCTTCCTTCTGCTTAGGGGAATGTACTGATCTAGCATTCTTCTGGTCACAAAGAAACATGAACTGTGGACTTGCTAGAAAACGTACTGATGTTCATAAAATGGATTAGAAAAGTGTTAGAGCTGGTACTATGTGAGCAACAGGGAACGACAGCCCACTAAAAAAGGGAATGTCGGGGCATGCTAACAAAGCTGCTTTTCTTATGAGACTTGGAGAACATGTTAAATATTCTGATGACTTCAGGAAAAATAAAAGACTTTATTTCAGTTAAGAAGTTCTTATGCTACAAGAAATGTTAAACAAGTCCTACAGCACAGTAAAATATATTTATGAAATTTGAACCATACATATATAATGGAAAAGCCTTTCCCCCTCTTTTTCAGATAACTGTAAGATAATGGAGGGGCGAGGTCAGCTATAATAGCTACTGAGTAGCTTTTAAAGTACGATATATTCAATCATGCAAATGCATATAATATCTGCCATATGTCAAGAAAAATTCTCTATTCTGTGGCTACAGCAGTGAGCAAGTGTAAAGCAAGTTTCCTGTCCTTATAAAATTTCCATTTCAATTTAAAATTATTCAGACTTAAAGAGTCGTTTGTCTTCTTTGCTGTTAAGCATGTTAAAGTGAAAAAAAAAGCACTTGACTAGTACCATATCCTAAAATTTCCATACATGTATTTTGTGTTCTGAAGAATAACCAAAAAGTTGAAGCAATATAAGTATCTGAAAGGGTGGACCTCCCTCTCCTAACACATACTGCGTTTCTAATCACAGAAAAAGCAGGAAGAAATTTGGCCCTTGTATGAAAAATTAACAGCCTGAAGACTGTAATTTCTCAACTTTTCTCAGTTTTTTTTTATTTGGATGTGCCAAGGGAAATTAGGCAATGGGTTTTAGAGTATGAATGAGAGAGAACTGACTTACTCACCGTAAGAAAATAAGATTAATTTGGGGGTTCCTATTCCTAAGAAAGAAGGACCAAAAGAAGGAGAAAAAGATTGAGAATGAATAACTTAACAATATGGCTGAGAGACCTTTAAGAACTTACATGTTGAATATTCAATTTTTGACATTTCTGTGATATAAATCAAGTAAGATCACCAAAATTCAGTAATGGTTTCTATACAATTCTATACAGTTTCTTTGAGTGAAAAAAATATGTATGAAAAAATATATATATTTTGCAGACATTTAATCTTCTTTAGTAAGTTTTTGTATATACCGGATAAAGCACTATCTGGTCTCTGAAACTGTTGTCCAATAATTTTTAGAAGCAATTATGAAAAAATAATATAAGGCACATTATTAATTTTTAAATGGGGCTCAGATAAAGAAAATCTTTAATTATTAAGTGTGAATGTATGTAACCATAAATTAGGCCCAGCCTATCTCTCATTTATGGCTTAAGGCAGAAAATAATCTAATTCTAGAAGTATAAAGTCTTGTTCAGATATTATTAATGAAGTTCTGCAATGGTTACAGTAATATTTTTGTTTTGTTTTTACTTATTATGTTTGTTTTGGTATCATTTTATCCACTGTTGAGTCACACAATATAGGTTGAATAGTTAGCTTAAACTGTAGAATATTATTTTACCATCAACATGCATTATAGCTTTAGGTCTCTGCGTTAGGTAGACAGCTAGGGACCTCAGACCCCTCCTGGGAACAAGGTGGGCAACTGCTACACCTGGGGGAGAAGGGAACACCCCAAAAATCTTCCAATCAGAACTTAGTGCACCAATTGCAAAAGAATGTAGAGGACTCTCTGGTCTGTGGGCCAAGCAGCACAGGTACAATACAGTCTGGAGAGTGACCTAGAACAGCCGGATTTCAGAGAGGCTCATGGGAGATCTGCATGCCTAGGAAGACTCAGGTCATTTAACTCCCAACTGTTCAATCAAAGTGGTTCCATGGTGATGTCTGAGCCACGAGGAGGGTCCAATCCAGACAGTATAAAACAAGACCCAGATCATAATCAAGGCCTTTTTTGTCACAGCAAGGGGCCTATTCACAGTCTGTGGCAAATGCATCTTGCTCACTCTGTAAACCTGTACTTGCTCTTGCTCTGTAATTCTTTCTCTCCGCAATAAGCCTCATTTTCGTGCTTACCTTGTTTTTGGTGTGCCTGGTCATTCTTCAGCCAAGAGTGCACCAAGAACACTTCAGACTTTGATGGGACATCTGGATCTAGAGGTAAATAACACGTGTGCTATTTACATGGCTTTATTTTATTTAATGAAACTACTCTTTTAGTAGTGCCCATTGGCAAGTTCTCGTCTAGACCTCAACAGCCTGCTGATATAGTCAGAGTCCCAGAAAATTAGTGAGATGGAGCAGGGATCCTTCCCAGGGGCCACTCTGTAACTCCCTCCAAAGCATGTAAATAAAGGAAAATTAGTCTCTTCAAGGGAAATTCCAAGTACCTAACTGCCTAGAAAAGTGGATGAGTAACCAGTTGAGTAAGAAGATAGTAATAACAATAGCACCCCAAGCAAGCCAGAGTCACAAGGTGTGTGGTTTCTTATGGAAACTAAAAGATACTGTCTTAACATTGTTCTTTGCTGTTTTCCAGAAACCCCCACCAGATGGAAAACGCCAACAAGTGAAAACTGAGGACTTGACTCTGATGGTCATTCTTTGTTCTAAATTTCCTCCTGAGAGGCCTAGAGAGAGTCACATCCACCTTAACATTCCTTTCTTCTGATCCTGAGCTTTAGACAGGGCCTTCTTTCCTTAACCAATTGCTAATCAAAGAATCTTTGCATCTACCCATGGCCCATAAGCCTTTGCTTCAAGATATCCCATCTTTCTGGGTCAAATCTATTTATTAATGTAACCTCCAAGTATTGATTTGAGATTTTCCGTGTAACTTTTGCTTCCCTGAAATGTAACTCCGCATTTAAAAATTCTTACTTGTAAGCCATCCAGGAGTTTGGATCTTAAGCATTAGCTGCCCATTCTCCTTGCTTGGCACCATGCAATAAATACCCTTTTCTCTCACTGCAAATTTCAGCGTCAGTGTCTGGCTTAACTACACCAGGTGAGTGGAGCCCATTTCATATTGGTAACAGGAGTGCAGGAAATTTCACTCCAAAATATGGCTCCCTGGTATAATGAGTATTTTGAATTAAAAGCCCTTAGGGATCAATAGGCACAGGAAAAGATTTTCTCCTAGCTACACAAAGACCTGATGGACCCACCAAGAAGAAAATTGCTTTTCCTCCCCCTTCCTGTTATCTTATTATCTATTGCATAAAAGACCAGGAATGTTACTAGAACCGATCAAACCCTTCTACAAAATAATGTCTGTCTCTCAGTCTCATTCAATTTCCAAAGAGAACCATCTTCAAGTCAATCTCTCTCCCTCCATCCATGCATTCTACTAAGTATCCATTTATTCTCCCTGATGATCATTTATTGCCTCTCGACCGAATTACCTATGTTCTCCATCTTCCTCTTCCCTCTCCTCTCTGAAATAAGGTTACATAAGTATATGGGCCCCACTGGGATATTGGGCAATCACTCTGTGGTTCTCCCTGTGCCCACGTTAATAATAAATTTGTATGCCTTTTCTCTTATTAATCTGCCTTTTGTCAGGTGATTTTTCAGTGAAACTTCTGAAGGCAAAGTGGAAGTTTCTCCTTCACCCTGCACCGTCTAGTGATTTACAGCCAATCACCAAAGGACTAGTTTGTCATTGCTCTTCTTATACCATTATAGGATGGAGGGTTCAGTGAGGAGAGAGATCCCCACGAAGCCCCCCAACATTGCTGTTATCCTGACGTCCCACATGTTCTCTTAGTTCCCCATGACGCCGAGATGTTGCTCACCCACCCCCAACACGGTGGGATCCGTCTTCACGATGCTGCCCACAGCTGCTGTCTGTTCTTGCTTTTGTTGATCTTTACACCGTTTCCTTCAGAGAAAGCATATTTCTGAGAAGTCATTCTAGGCTTATTTGCGTTCACCTTTTGTTTTCTTTACTCTTTCCACGTTAGAAATCCCTAGCAGGGCGTTAAAATTCCCCAGAGGGTGTCAGGCTGGGTGTCACCGGCCAGCTTGTCAATGTTTTCCTTTGGCTCCTAGCACCACACAGTGGCAGGGAATGAATTGAAACCTCTCCTTTTTCTCTCTCAACAAGCAGCAGCATTACTCTCAGTAGTCTTTCTCCCGCTGGAAACTCACTCCCACATTCCCTGCCTCACCAGTCACTTACAGCAGAATTTGATTAGACTCAACTTAAATGTTGTAATTTTGTTTCTCATGGCATTTGCTATATCTGCTTATCTTCTTCCCATCCCAGAAGGACCCATAACATATTTTGAGGTTTACATTTAAAAACAAAATTAACAGTATAGATCCACCAAAGCTGTGCTGATATTTTAATGACATTATAATTTATATTATACTTAGGATAGCCTGCTACTTTTGGGATTTTTTAAAAATTTTATTTTGCCTGTCATCTTGTAGAAGTGTTTATGAGGCTTAATGAAATTGAAATGAAAATTATTTTTTTGTTACTTGGCATCATGTGCCCTTATTTTTACCATTAGTAGATTCACCTCAGAATTAAATTGATTATATTTCCTAATATACACTTCACATTTCCCGTCCTCAGCCACATTGCAAATTGGTGGGCACCATAATGTACGCCACATCTTTATTAATGCAGATCGTGACTCTGTGGTCTTTCAGCAGATGCTTTGACAGATGATGGAAACTAGCACAGGCTCTGTCAATTGGTTGCAAATTTTCTTTTGAGGTAAGGAAGAAACAAAACTACCAAAAGAAAGAATACCACCATAACTTCATCAAGCAAGTTGGCAAGATGGCAATTGATCTATGTTTTCTGTTTAAATGCATGGTAAAAATCAGTGCCTTGTCTTTATTTTTTTTTTTTCCTCCGTGGAAAGAAATTCATCCAAGATGGCTAACTGTACATTAAATTTAAGGCAAAGATGAAGGCTGAACAGTTATGTGATACAGTTTAAACATGCATCACTGGAAAGAATTTAGTACATATAGTGTTGCACAATATAAGCTTTCAGGTCATAAAGATGTGAGTTTAAACCCTGAATATTCCACTTAGTAACTTTGTGTTCTTACAACAAGTTATTTAAATTTTAAAGTTGAATTTTTCTCGTCTGTAAAAGAGAAGATAGTTTCACCAATATTACAGAATTATGTTATTGGATAACAAAGGGGTTAATGCTTAATACTTTATAATTATAGTGCTTTATATAGGCCCCCGGTAAGTGCTCAGTTAATGAAAGGTGGTAGTATTTAGTGTGATAATCCAGAATGAAGATTTTAATTTAATAAGAGAGGTTAGTTTTTGAATGTATATTGTATGCATCATAAAATTAAAACTAATAGTAGTTGAGAGGATTTAACCGATATCCAAAGAAACTGAGACTCAGTGTGATTCAATGACATGTTCAAGATTACACAGCCGATTAGAGACAATACTGAGACTGGAATCAAAGTTCCCACCTTTCTGGAAACTGTATTCTCCTAAAAACCTTCAAAGTTGATCCTGAGTGCTTTCTTTCTAACTGAAGTTTCCAGGCTTAGCAAATAAAATACAATATGTCCAGTTAAATTTAAATTTCATATAGACAAAAAATTTTTAGTTTAAACATGTTCTGTGTAATATTTGGGACGTGCTTAAAATAATAAAATATACAATCATAAAAAATACTAAATGATACTAAAATATACATGGGGAGAAGGAGAACTTCCCTTTCACCTCTGGAAGGTTTGCTGAAAGATCATCTGACAATGAGGAAGATTAATAAGAGAAAGAAATTACAAATTTATTTACCTTATACAGAGGGAGAATCACAGAGTGATTACCCAGTATCCCCATGGCATCAGGGAAGTGTATATACTCTCATTTTAGAGGAGAGAGGGAGATGAGAAACATAAATAATTCTGTTGAGGGGCAATAAATGGTTACTAGGGACGGTGAATAGATGAGGGGAAACAGACTGACTTGTAAATGATTCTTTTTGGAAATTAAATTAACCGGAGAGACAGGTATTACCCTTAAAATGAGTTGGGCCAGGTCTGGTTGCATTCTTGATCTTCTTTCCTGCAATACATTGAGACAATAAGGAGGGGAAGGGAAGACAATTGTTCTTGAGGAAAGCCTCTTCCAATGCCTGTTGATATCTAAGGGCCTTTAAGTCAAAAAAATACTGTTTATACCAAGAAGTCATAATCTGGAGTGAAATTCCCTGAGCTTCTTCATTCACAATACTAAGAACATTCAAATTTGCAACATACTTATTCTAAAAATTATTTTCTATCTGAAATTCAACTTGAACTGAGCATCCTAGCATCTTTTCTCTGACAATCTGATTTTCATCACTAGTGTTTTACGAATAGTTTTAAGTTGTATACTCATTTCTTCTATTCCTGGCAATCCTAGTTTACTTTTCAGCCGTCTATATTGTCCACAAAACAGGTATGTACAACACATAACCATAAATTGGCGTGGTAGATGCCACGAATTCCATATGAAACCAGTCTTGCTACTTTTCTGCCACTGTCTCATTCTCACCACACAAAAAATTGTTTTTTTCCCCTTTCTTGGCATGTTTCCCATGGCTATCTAAGTGATCATAATAGGCTGCACAAGGTCCTCGTATAATTCAAGATACATTTGGACCTTATAATCTAAGTGATTGCATATGGAAAAATCCGAGTTAGTGAAGCACTGTTGGTTAACTTGTAGGAGGAGATAAGTCCAATCAACCACTCACCCCTTATTCTAGTCCTGGCTGTTTTCCTGGAACTGGTTTCAATGTACCGCGTTCACTGCCAAACTCAAGTACAGAAAGATTGAAGCAGGTTCAGCCGATTCATCATTACCTGGACCACGTGGTGCAGTTGCTGCCAAATAGGTTTCACCCCTATCCTTTTAGGATGCGTATGACTGTAGTGTGTCGCGTCATCAACCTTCAACTCTGGATGCTGCCTGCAATCAGAGGCCATAACAGGAGAGCTCTGGGGAATTCATTGCCACATCAATTGACTTAGACCTGAAAGCGAGGCTTGCTTTGCTGCTAAGGCTCATCAGATAGTGCTTGAACTTTCTTTTATTCTGAAGGTTTAATTCGAGGACTCTTAGGACAAATTGCTTTCTTGTGTTAAATGAGAATTTTCACCCTCTCAGGGAGAAGGTGATGGGTAGGGAGCCGTTAGCAGGGAAGTTCACCCAGCTGCATTAACAGAATTGTTTGTCTCAGCTTTTCTGCAGCATTTTTTATTTGTTTCACATGGTCATGAAGCTTATAAAAAGTGAGGCAAGAAATGAATGCATTTTCACTCAGAATTGTTCTTTTCATTCAAGAAAGGGTTAGTTCATTCGCACTTTATCACACTTTTAATAGTCATTCCTCAGCCTTAGCATTTGAGCAAATGCATTACAAGTTGTGAACCGGCATCCTATGGTATCTGCGAAGCCTTTGATAATCTTATACTATTTCATGGAATAACAGTAAATGGCCAATGAAATTTTACTCAGCTAAATTTCAGAAATTCTGACTTTGTATGGTTGCGTTGGTCAAAATGCCACCAATTTATGGCTAAATAGCATAAACATGAGAATTCAATCCGCACAAGGGCAATGATTATTTCTTTCTGTAGTGTTTACTGATGCATCCCCAGGACTAAGACAGTGTTTGACACATTGTAGGTGCTGAGTATTTGTTGAATGGAACAGTGAAAGGATAAAAGAGTATACAAATGATGAACAGAATGCATGTGACACTTTATATGCTATCATGTCCAAATCTCCCAACAGTACTAACAAGGAAGTACTATAATTAGCTCCATTTTGGAGCTAATGAAAAACAAGCTAAAAATTTAATAACTTCTAAAATTATACAGAGCTGTCTGGCTTCAAAATCCATGATCTTTATTTTTCTACTATTTGTCTTTATTGAGATAATAAATGATAAAGGATTAACAGTTTGAAAAGGATAAAGCACTATCCAAAATGTGTAATGATGCGTCGTTAAATAGAAGGATTCTTTTTTCTGTGCTGAGGAATTAAAGAACAAGACAAGGTAATTTATTTTGTCCTTTAACTTTGGTTCCTATTCAAAATTGGACATGTTGCTGTATAAGTACATTATATACGTACATCTGCCCCCATATGTAACTTTCTACTATCTTTGCTATGGAACCCTTTAAACTTCTATTTCTGGTTCCTTTATGACATTTCTTAACTTTAGATGCCTGGTGAGAGCAAACAAGAATAGTTGGTTAAAGTTTATACACTGAGTCATCTTCCTTAGAATGTATTCCATATAATCTACACTGGATATATATTTTTTCATGGAAAATTATAGATATTTTTTCCTTCACATATTATAGACAGACTCTAAGTTTGAACCAGGCATAGGTCAGAACAAGAATGAATTTTTAGGAGGCAATGTCATTTAATTCTATATTTTTCACTTACTCATTTACTGCTTTCATGATTTTTGCTTAAATGCATTTGAACTGTAGTATTTTTTACTTACTATTTTTATTTAAATAGTTGCAATATTTCTAGTTGAATACATGAATACTGTACCTAAGAAATGAAACTATAAATTTGAGGTCCCAGTCATTTTTAATATGCATTAAATAAATTAACTTTTTTATAAAGCCTATTCATATACCAATGGCAATAACCTAGCTTTATACACACTGAGGTATATATTTCATATATGTTTGCCTTATTTGGAAAATAATGATAGAATAAAATACAATTAACCTTTGAGGAATCATTGAGAACATCCATATGATCAATGTCTGTGTGATGCCTGTGTCTAACATACAGCACTAAGGTAGAGGTGAATAAATACATATTTTGACTAAGTGTCAAAATGGTTGTATAGTAAAAAGCAATATTCTACTAAACCAAAATATTTCCTTCAAAAAGCACATGGTATATAAGACATCTGGAATTTTATCAAAATATTAATTTTTCATTATGATGCTTTTAGAAAACAATATTAGCATTAAAAAATAAACTGTCTTCATAGAACTTCAGCATTTTTACTCCAATGACCTTTATCTGTTGCTTTATTTAGTCACATCAGGAAGAACTCACCTTTTGTTCCTTGCTAATTATGAATCTACATTCTCTATAGAATTGTGAACTTTAAAAATCCCATCTTTTCTTCAATAGTTCTCAAAAACTGTTACTATTAAATTTTCTCTTTGATACTTGGCTTTTGAATCCCTCCTATTCATAGCCTGTCAGTTTCTTTTTGATTTCACCTTCCTGCCTTGCTAACATAGATCTATGCATTAATGATAGTCTCATTTCTTAATCTTATGTTTTTCTAATACAACTGACTTGTTAATCATCTGCCTGGGATAAACACGTGCCTTTGAATTTCATGCATCCATTTCTGAGATGCCAGCATGCTGGAGGAAAGTCTTATTGTTTGGTTCCAAAACACATTAAGGCTCCTCATTCAATTTTTTTTTTCCACACAGCTCAACAATCTTTTCTCTCAATCAATATCAACTTCTTCATAGTGACTGTCAATATTTTCCACTAATTACAACTGTAGTTGACTCCCACCCTTCCATGAAGATCCTAACTAAAACCTACGATAAGATATGTGTGTGGAGTAGACATCATCAAGAGGCAATGACTGATAAATAAATGATTTGTCCTTCTTGAAATATGGTTGGTTAGGTTATTTAGAACAACTTTCTCACAAAAAGAAACCAAAAACTCTGGATAAGACATTGGAGGGGAAAATCATCAAAGAGTTGTTTGGTTATTAACAAAAAGAGAGAACCCAGAGTGATACAGTGAGCATTATAGTCCACCTTTATGTGACCTTTATGTGACTACCAAGGCAGGAAAAAAAATCACTGAGATAAAACCACAAGACAGTTATCTCTTGGATTTCCTGCTCAAATTATCACGTGTAGTTCAAAAATTGTCAGTCCATGAATGTGACTTGAAATGGTTCAAGAATTTTGGTTAATTTCCTTGGCTTTTTGGGATAGGCGCTACCTCTAGGTGTGAAGAGTGTGGTTACGGATCAGGAGAGCTGTGTGGGGACCTTCTGGCAACGTTCTATTTCTTGAGTTGGCGAGGGGATGATTGTTTTCATTAAAATAATTATTTGGATTATACACATATTAAAAATATATATGTATGAATGCTATATCTCATAATAGAAAATGTGATCTGGAATTCTTTTGTTTTTGTTGTTGAAAGATTTAGGATGGATGTTTTCCATCGGAGAGTTTGAAATGAAATGATGTCAATGGGAAAAGTTTCAGTAGAGCTGAAGAGTTGAATAAAGTAGGTATGTAAACAATTGAATGCATTAATTATCTTACTTTTATAGGAGAAGGTGCCTTATCACATAGGGTAAAGGATTAAAAACAAGGCATGTTAGGCCCAAGTAGCCAAGGATTAGGACTAAACTGTGTCGTATTGGAAATACAGTAAAAACAAAAAGTGGGAGAGAAGAATTTCTATGGAGAATAGCAATTGCAGACAGCGTAACTGGAGGAGGTTAGAGGATTAGATAACAGAATCGCTAAGGATCGGCACCTCATACTCTTCATCAATCTTCTCACCAAGCTTATATCATACAATTAAAAATCAAATAAAATGTTTTCTTGGCCATTCCCACCTCCACTTCCAAATAGCTTGCCAACTTGACAACTGTCTTACTTAGGAATTATGGAGCTGTCCCAGGGCTTGAGAGATATTCCAGAAGATTCAGCATTTAGAACAACTTTCTAAATGCTTCTAGTTCAAAAACTAGAAAGGGAAAAGGAGAAAGATGAAAGGTAGGTATCAAGATTGTGATTAGTTTTACTACTGAATTTATGTTTCGACTCCTTAATTGACGTTATTGCTGTGTAAAGTAAGTTCTTTATTACAGAACAACAAAATTGAGAAGAGAGGCTTATTGTTAGTGGACAATATTTGTTAACTATATTTATAAACAAATGAACATCCATATAATATATATAGAGAAATAGAAATTTAAATAAGAATGTAAAGTTAAATAAAAAATACAAAGGACGGCCGGGCGCGGTGGCTCACGCCTGTAATCCTAGCACTCTGGGAGGCCGATGTGGGCGGATTGTTTGAGCTCAGAAGTTCTAGACCAGCCTGAGCAAGAGCGAGACCCCATCTCTACCAAAAATAGAAAGAAATTAATTAGACAGCTAAAAATATATAGAAAAAA
>CAUYSK010118554.1:0-82429 GCA_963575035.1 Avahi laniger | reverse complement strand
AGCTGGAAGACCCAGAGTGAAGTCCAGGCTCTGCCCTAACGTGCTGTGGGACCTCAAGGCTCATCTGTGGGCCTGGGTTTCCTCTGCTATAAAATGGGGGTAGCTCCACTCCCCCTTTCAGCCCCACAGTGTGTTGCAGGGACCACTGACAGCCAAATGCATTAAGGACCCTCATGAGCTGCAAGGTGCTGTGCAATGCAAAGGCCAAGAGATTTCTGGAAAAGAAAAGAGATTAAAAGAAAAAAAAAGCAGTGAACATTCACCCTCACTCATTCCATTCCCTAAACATAGATATTCCATGCCTTTATAAGGAAGATGTACAGAGTAACCTGGATTTAGATTCTGTGGGAGCCTCAGGCAGATTTTCAAATCCTTATTCGAACTCAGAAGTTAAGTTTGGACATGGTTCAAAACGGGAAAAGAAAGGGCTATTTCTCAACGTCTGGCCCATTTTCTCTGTGCTGCTTGCGCCTGGTTTCTCTGTGGGCTTGCAAGTCGCGGGAGCATCCGTTCCAGGGTTCTGTGTGCTTCCCGTCTGGGCGCCGTGGCTGCACCATCCTTTCCATGACTGCCTACCGGTAACTGTCCCCAGGGCTGCCTCCCAGCCGCTCTTAGAGCAAAAGTCTTGGGTCTGCTGTTCGACTCAATTCCAGCCGCAGCCTCCATATCCCACTTTTTATCTTGGAACTCGGATTTGCAGAACTGGAAAGAGCAGCAAGTGTTACCCCTTGCTCACGTGGAGGGCGTGGAGTTTGGGTCCGGAGGGATAAAGTGACTTGCTCAAACCCATACAGCTAGCTTAAAATAAACAGAGTTGGGTCGGGTTCTCCGGCCCCAAAGTCCAGGCTCTTTGTCCATGCCTTCTCTATGACCTTTGGAAATACCTCCTTTCCTTAAGACCTATCATTCCTTTGCAACTTGCCTGTCACTGACCTCACCCCTCTGACCCTTCATTCTAGGAGACACGAATCTGAGAACTAAAAAGCCACCGTACTTTTCCTCAAACTGAACGGTCCTAAAACCACATAGTCTGAAAGTATCACTGAAACTGAGCTAGAAAAGAATACCCAGCCAGATTTCCCAAGGAGAACCAGACCCATCTGAACCATTATGAGCTTGGGTTACAGTAAAGCAATGGCAAAAGAAGCCTCGGGGCAGACAACTCCAGTCCCGTTACTTACATGACCTTAGGTGACTGGATTCACCTCGCTGAGCCTCAGTTTTCTCATATACAGGCCAGGGACAGTACTACCACCTTTCAGGTTTGGAATGCAGATTACAGAAAAGGACAAAGCTCTTCATGCACAGGAGGAGCTAAAAACCATTCCCATCATGATGATTGTCATTTGGGACCATTCATCCCAAAGACAGTTCAGCAATCCAGCTGCACGTTAGAATCGCCGAGGGAATTTTTTTTCTTTTTTTAATACCAGTGCCCAGATCTTACCCTCAGTGATTCTGATTCATTGGTCTGTGGGTGGGGCCTGGGGAATCGGTACATTTTAGAAAAACTCTCCAGGAGATTCTAATGTGCACCTGTGGCTGAGAACTGGTCTAAATCAGTGCTCTTTGACCTTTAACATGCACACAAACTTCCTAGTGATCTTGCTGAAGGGCAGGTTCTGACTCAGTAGGTTTGGTGTGAGGCATGAGACTTGTATTTCCAACTAGCTCCCAGGTGACACCACTGGTCCACGGCCTCGGGAGGAATGGCACCCAAAACTCGAGGTCTTGGGTAGATGGCTGGAAAGACCGTATCATTCTTCTTCCTTGGACAGTCTCAAAGGCCAGCTCTGTCCAGCCAGGCTAGAGTACATTGCCTCCTGGAAGAAGAGAGTCAACCATGTGACCCCAGACAAAGATACAGAACCAAAGGGAACCAATCAACGTCATTGTCCCCAAATGACTCTCTGGCTTCCCGTTGGCTTTTTGGGTTCTACCAAGAGGCTGCAGACAAATGTGGTCACAAAGACGCACTAGCAAATTAATCGTGACACAACACCTTGCATTTCTGCAGAGTCGCTTCTCAAGATTGTCCAAGGGAGAAGCCAGAAGGAAAGGGCCCTAGTTACTTTCCCTCGGCTGAGCAGGGATGTAGAAAAGCATGGCCCACTTTGGCAGGATGTCCCGGCCAGAAGGAGCTAAAACAATACCAAGTGTGGCCAGCCAAACTCCTCGGATCAGCCACGCAGGAAAGCCTCCTGCCAGAAGCAGGCCAGGTAAAGGCACAGTTCGGGGGCTGTAACAAACAGGAGCAGGGTGGGGGGAGTGGGGTGGGCAGACCTCTCTGGCTTTGAGGTTGGTGCATTTTGTGACCCTGATCATCAATAAAACAACATTTACTGGGCATCTACCATGTGCCGGGCAATTTTACAGAAATACTTTCAGGCTGGGTCTGGTGGTTTATGGCTGTAGTCACAGCACTTTGAAAGGCTGAGGTGTGAGGATTGCTCGAGCCCAGGAGTTGGAGGTTGAGCTATGATGACGCCACTGCACTCTAGCCTGGGTGACGGAACAAGACCTCATCTCAAAAAAATAAAAAGATAAAGAAACACTTTCATTTGATCCTCACATCAACTTTGCAAGTCAGGCATCGTTGTTTTCATTGTACACATGAGGAAACTGAGGCTCAATGAATAAGTAACTTTGGAACTCACACAGGACAGAGCCAGGATTGGAACCCAAGCCTGTCCAATTCTTCCTACTTCTTAATCTTTTTTTTTTAGAGATGGGGGTCTTGCTATGTTGCTCAGGCTGGACTCAAACTCCTGGGCTCAAGCAATCCTCCCACCTCAGCCCCCTGGGTATCTGGGACCACAGGCACGTGCCACTGTGCCCCAATTCTTCCTCCTTCTTTACATTGCTACTCAACACTCTTAAACCCCTCAGCGATCCAGTTTACCCTTTCACTGCGGCGGCAAAGAAAGGGAAAAGTGTATAAAATCAACAGAACTGGAAGTAGCTTTGAGTCTCTAAAAATGCATAATGCTTATTATAATTATTATTAACCCTTATCATCATCAGAAGTGTAATTAAGAGACACTGAGATAAAAGACTGGTGTCTATCCTCTGTTTACGGTAGCTAGGCAAGGCACCTAGCCCCGGGAAGTTTCCAGTAGGCTAGGCCACTACAGTCCCCAGTTCCTCTGGGAAAGGGTGAGCAGCAGCACCTGATGACTCCAGGGTGAAAACCCAAGAGCCTCTGGGGGAGACTCTGGCTGTGGGATAAGCAGGAGCCAAAAACCCAGCAGCTGAAGGAGACGGAGCTAGGTCAGGGCAGCGTGTTCCCGGCACCTGGCCCACCGTGTCAGGCGCATGCATGGAAATGACTCAGTCAACGCACGGGGGGCCCGGAGAGCCAACCCGAGCCTGTGTCCCATCACCCCGCCTCCCCTGCATAAGCCACAAGAAGCTTCAGGAAGCGTCAGAGGACTTCAAGGACTGTGGAGCTGAGACCTGTACCACAGCCAGGTCCCTCCTGCTAGCACCTTGGCAAGAAGGAGGCTCTGCCAAGGGATTAATATTACCCCAAGAGAACCCAAACGAACGGCTCCTGACCTTCACACTCCATAAAATTCTGAGACTTAAAATAAAGGTGAGCTTGGAGGGGTCAACAACAGTACGCAGTAGTATGGCCACAGGATGAAACCGCACACAGCCATTTAAAAGGATGTTTTAAAACCACACCGTCTCGTTAAAAGAGCTCATCCAGTAGTGTTACATGAACAAGCTAGATTCGAAAGTACATAATCAGTAAGATCACAATGAGTTGTTAAAACCTATGCATGATTTTTTTTAAAAAAAAGAACAGAAGGAAACACAACCAAATGTTATCAGCAGCAGATTTAAATGATCAGAATGATCCTTTTTTACTGGAAATCAAGCATTTTCCAGTTCTTAGTTAATGAGCTTGTAAACTACGCAGGGGAAAGAGGAACACGTTCTAAGATCCCTGTGTCTGAGCAGTCAGGATGAAGATCTGCTGGGAGGGTATAAACAGCCCCACGCAGCCCACAGCAATGACACGGGACAGGCACAGCTGCAAACCAGAGGCCATGGGGCTGTCATGGTCACACCTGGACAAGCAAGCCAGTGGGATACCATTCCCCAGGGACAGAAATTCTCCAGGGAACACAACAAAAAGCCTATTAGCCCTTAAAGTGCTCTAACGGAGTTTGGTGAAAGATGCCAAAGCGAAACACAGTCCAGCCAGGCGCTCTGCCCCAGGCAAAGAGGCAGAGAAGACAGCTGCCACGGCAGGGTCCAGTGTCCCTCAGAGACCCCCAGCAGACGGGGACTGCTGCCCACACTGCCACCCCCAGCATAAGGATATAAAAGAGACAAGCTTCACCATATGGGGTTCGGGAGGCTCCTGGGAACGCCCGCCCCAGCGAGGGAGAATGGCAGGTCCCTAAGCCAGGAAGGGGTCAAGAGAACTAGAGCAGCAGCAGCTGTCTCCACTAGAGCACAATTACAGGGGCTGGTGCCGCAAGCGAAGGTGCTCCGGGAGGTCAGCCTTCACCTGCCGCCTGTGCTTTGCAGCCTGTAGCTGGCCCAGAGGCGGCGAGGGCGGGTTGTCTGGTTCCCCCAGCCCGGTGGGGTAGCCCCAGGCCCAGCTTGCTAAGAAGTCCTCATGGCAGGATCAGGGGGCCTGTGCTGGGAGTCTCTCAGTTGAGAAACGTGGGGAGGGGCTAGAGAATTTCCTTCTCTGGAAATTTTAAAGAGCTAAGCATCTGGAATAGCTCAACACTGGAATGGAAAAAAGTGACATCCTAGTCCCTTGAAGCTGCAGAAGGGCAGAGTCAAGTGCAGAGGTGAGAAACGCCAGTTCTCCAGAGGTCCCTCGCACCCCGAGGCTCATGGCAAGGAGCTTAAGTTCACCAGCAGAAGGTGCCCCTCCGGTATGGCCTCCTGCTGCTGGCATTTCTGCTGAGACCCCACTGGGAGGACTGAAAAAGGCCCACACTCGCCAAGCCGCGGAGGCAGGCGAGGGGGAGGAGCTCTGGCCTGGGAGTCAGGCTAGCTGGGCCCGTGCCCCTTCAAGCCCCTTCACTCCCTGAAACAGGTGCGATTCCCATCCTAGCCACTGCCTCAAAATGTGCACCCTGCAGGAGCAGGGTAAATTTAAAAAAAATTTTTTTAAATAAATAATTTTCAAAAATGTGTACAGATCAGTGACAAATGTATGGGATAGCACTTCATGAAACTATCCAATTCTAAACAAATGGAAGGTGTCGTGACAATGCCGTGCGGGAGGTAGCGTTATAAAGTGAGGGCATTTTGTTTCCCTTTCAGGACGATATGCAAATTAGAAGCGAACGCAGCCAAGCACGTTCTTGTTCTTTTCACACCCCTCGCTATACGCTGTAAGACAGGCTTGGCTGGGCTGCTCAGGAACACAGGAATGGGGCTCAGAGGCCGGTGCCACGCAGGCCCCCCCCCTCGCCCCGGGACCAGACGGGGAAAGGAAGACACAAAAACCAACGAAGCTGGGGAGAAGTGAGGAGGTTACAACCCGGCATCCCTGGGAAAGAGGCCGGGATGAAAGGGAGGCGCAGCTGGGGGAAAGGCCCAGAACAGACCCGCATTGTTCGCTGGGACGCCAGTGATGCCCTTGGAGCCCAGGCGGCCCGGCCACTTTGTGCGTTAATGTAATTAAGGGCCCGGTGGGGGCCAATGTTTGGAATCCTTTAACTCCTGGCCATTCTCACAGATCGGCAGAGACAGAGCGTGGGGCTGCAACAGAGGGTGACAATGGCTTTCTGGGAAGCTCAGCTAAAAGGGGGGCAGCAAGGAGCCCAAGGGCCGGGACAACAGGAGGTGAAGTCCTCACTGGGGCATCTAAGAGGCACTTCCTCCTCCTCCCCATTGTCCCGGAAGTCCCCCCTACCCAAGCCCTGACACTGCTCTGACCCCAGTTAACACTCCTGCTAATTGCCAGGGATGCAGAGAGCCCAAAAGCCTAGGAGCAAAAAAGCCATTGTTGATTAAGGCAAGAAAAAAAAGTCTGCTTCTCCGCTCTTCATGAAGGCTTCCCTTCTGCCCACACCCTCTGGGCTGGGGCTTCTAGTTTCAGGGAAGCTGCAGAGGCAGGGCTCTCAGTGCCTGGAGCCAAAACCAACAAAGGCACATGGAAATTACTGAACAGGAGCAGCTGGGTCTAGAGGGCTCCTGGGAGCCTTGCTGCAAAGCTCCCGACCACCGACCACCAACTTCCCCAGAGGTACGCCAGGGGTCTGTCCCCACCCACCCAGAGACAGCCTCACGTTCGCCCACGGTTCAGCTAACTGCCTGTTGCTCTGTGATAAAGGCAGCCAAGTTCTTGCCACCAAGGTGAGATTCCTCCAGAGGGCAACGGGGCACTTTGTAGGCAAAACGATTTGTAAGCATTTTACAGATAATACCTCATCTGGCCTCACCACTAGCCTATGAGGGAGGTATTATTCTTTTCTCCACTTTATAGATGGGGAAACTGAGGCTTAGAGGGGATAACGAACTGTACTCAAGGGCAATAAGCCAACAAGTAGTGGAGGAAGGATTCAAACCCAGCACCCTGACTCCAAAGGGTGCATTTAACCCCTATTCTACCCTAGAGCCACTCAGATATTCACTGGGCCTGTGAGGTTTCTATGAGGTCCACAGAACCACCAGAAATCAAATGTACAATTTAGTGTTCGTGTGTGCATGTACTTTTCAGGGTGGGGAGGGATGTCAAAGTTCTTTTTAGATGATCAAAGGCGCCCTGGACCATAAAAAAGGGTAAGAACCAACAGCCAATGAGGTAACACTTCAATGTCTCGTTACACTGATTCTAGAACGTAGATCTTCTGACTTGAGTCCTATACGTTTCACTTCACCTCCTTGTTCTCAAGAAATAGCCAAGAGAGCAGCCTGAATTTCTCCAGAAAGGGAGGATGTACTGGCAGTTTGAGAATTAAAGGAAACCTGACACTGAAAATGCAACCAGCCTGCCTGGAAGACAGTATCCAAGATATAATATACACTGGGGATGGGGAGGGAAAGGGTTAACAGTCAGGTCCTGCGGGATTAAAGGATTTCTTACACAGTGTTTATTACTTCTTTCCATCACTTAAAAACAAGTTCCAACACTGTCTCAATTCTGATCCTGGGTTTTGCTTGGATCCACATCGAGAAAAATCCATTACCAGCAACTCCAAACTATCAGAAATTAGCAGGGGGAAGAAAGTTTCCATTCCAAACTAATTTGCTACAGTTTTAAAGGCCACTGTCTGTCTAAAAACAAGGCTGTCCCTTAACAGAGGCCATTGTCCTCACTTCCAGATGCTCTAAGACAGCAAACAGTAACAGTGATGTGGCTGCCAACATTTGACACCCAATATTATCAAGCCCAAATTCTGTGTGCTGGGCTCTGTGCTTCACCCTCATTTATCTCATTTCAGCCTCACTCCAACTCTAAGAGGCAGAAGCATTATAATCTCCAATTTAGAGATGGCAAAATTAAGGCTCAGAGAGGTTAAACAGCTGCCCAAGAACACACAGCAAGTAACGAACAGTGCCAGGATTCAACCCTGAATCTATCTGACCCCAAAGACAAGGCTCTAGACCAGGGCCACTAAAAGTATGTCCGCAGACTGCCTACTGTTAGTTGTGGGTCCTTGGCAAGATAAGTGCAGAAAAAGAAAGAAAGAAAGGATTTAAATGTGTTTCCAGTAATTTGGCACTACTACAGCATCCAAGCATGTGATCTGTGAACTTGCCTCTTTGAACAAACAGGGTATAGACCAGTTCGGATGTTCTCAGACTTGCACAGACAGGTCATGCTCACTGGTCCCTAAACGAATGAAGAAAAACAAGTTGTCCTTCACCTCAGATAGTTTGAGAAGCACTGTTTTAAAGCACTGCAAAGGCGGGGCATGTAAGACAGTCAAACGAGGTCTCCAGCTGTCCCTGCAGCGTCCGAAGTCTTCTAGCACAGTGTTTTCTCAGACTTCAACGTGCACACAAACCAACCAACCGGGGATCTTGTTAAAACGCAGACTGACTCGGGAAGTCCAAAGTGGGGCCTGCGACTCTCCCTTTCTAACCAGGTGATGTTGGCGCTGCTGGTCTGGGGACCCATCCTGGAGTAGGAAGGCTCTGACTGCACCAGCGCACCAGGGCAGACAAGGCTGGCGCTGGGGACTCCGTCTGACAAAGTGAATCAGAGTCCAGCAGGGGACCAGCCACAGGCTCACCAGCAGGACTGGCTGTGAGGAGGGCAGAAGGCCTTGGGCCTGGGCTGGGCCCACAGGCAGCCCTTACAAAACATCTCCCCCCATGCCAGGCTGAGCCTGGAACATGCGGAGGCCCTTTTTTTCCTGAGTGGCAGAGATAGCAGCCCTTTCTGTCCCAGGGACTTGACAGAAGGCAGAGAAAAGCAGCTCAAAAGCATTTGCAAACATTCAGAGGAAAATTACCCACAACCATACCCAAGAGGAGGAGGCATTTTTGAGAAAACTGTGCTCACTTCCTCGGTTCTGTTCATGCCAGACTGAAGCTGGGACAGTGATGCCCCGGGAGAGTAACTAGACACACACATTTGGCAGCACTTTTACCTCTTAGAAAGAAGGATATTCACTTCCATTGTGAGAGCTAAGGAATCTAATTAAGAGCTGGAAGCCTCGGAGGAAGTGGCGTGCTGTGGCCAACCCAGGAGGGCAGGAATGACCCCTCCATGGCCACTCCTGCAGCCAGAAAGGGCCACAGCAGCCCAGCTCCAAAGGAGAATGAATGGTCCCCACTGCCCTCGAGTAGCCTCCTGTTACCTGTTCTACTCCCTGGAAATTCTTGACAATATAAACCTCCCTTCTTATTACCAACTTCAGCGTCCCCTAATTCAATTTAAGGCACAAGGACTGAAAGGCTTATGAAAAGCGGTCATTTGCAGTAAAAGCTCCGGATCTCCCATTCATTCAGGGAATTCACTCATTCTTTCAAAAATATCGATGGAACAACTGCCAGGCACTGTCAGGCAGTGGGCATACAGCATGGGCTCGCCAGATGGGGACCTTCTCCTCACCCTCCCCTAAAGTGGGGAATACATAAGAGAAGGGGGTCAAGAAGCCGTTAACTAAGTCGAAGGACACGGCTGTTCCTGGAGCAGGAGGGAAAGTGATCCCTGGCCAGCAGCTTTCACATATGCATGGACTTAGGGAAAGTGGGCCTGAGGGTGGGACTGGGTATTTGAAGTTCATGGTGCCTGACAGGGGCTCCTCCATTTGATTTACACAGGGCCAAGAAAGGCCTGAGGGTCAGTGACACCAAAGCAAACACACAGGGGCTTGGAGTCCCAAGCAAAGGTATCTCAGCAAGACACAAGCCTGAGTCCAGGGAGCATCAGGCTGAAAACTTCCCCTGAATCTCAAATGACTCCCACGAAACCACGAGCTTCTTTCTCCTTCGCAAAAACCGAATCACATTCTCCTACCTCCCAATCCTGCCACATGCTGTTTCCCCACACGATGCCCCCGCCCTGCTCCTCTCACATCCTTCCTTTTCTCAGAATTCTGCTTAAAACAAATCTCCAGAAGGTCTGGTCCCGGCACTGGAGCATGGCTTCTCAACCCTGAGCTCTACTGACATTTTGGGCCAGGCAGTTCTCTGTGGTGGGGGCAACATCCCTGGCATCTACCCACAAAATCACCCCCATTTGTGAAGCACTGCACTAGAGGGGTGGTTCTCAACCCTGGCTGCACATCAGAAACACCTGGGGACCATGCCAGGGCCCCCATCCCACACTAACAGCATCAGATATGCTAATGAGCAGTCAGGTGGAGAAGCACTGAATGGAGGTATTCTCTGAACATTTTAGACCTCCCTGTCGGTCTAAGATTCTACAAGTAAGCAAGAATGTCTGTCACTTTATATGCCCTGATGTTCTTCTAACGTGTTGGCTGGTTCCTCCATTAGACCAAATCCCTCCGGAGGCAGAAACCGTATCTTCTTTTCCCATCTCCACAAAGCTCCATGCAGTGCCTCTTATGTTATGCTAATCAAAAAAGCTGGGAAAGTTCACTAGCCCCCTCCACCCCAACCTCAGATGAAGATGCCACTTTCAGTAACACCATCTCACCCAAATTCAACAGCACAGGACAAGGGAGAATTTATAAAGGGAGGAGAGGACAGAGAGACCGGGATCTCGGAGAATCCAGCCGCCCTATTTTGGTCACGGGGTCTGACGTGGGACGGAGACCCTTCGTGCTGCTGTCCCGCGGGGGGCGGTGGGGGAGGCTTACTGAGTGGCCAGGCACCAGCCTAAGTATACTCATCATGCACACTGAGCCCACCCCTGCTCCTGACCAGAACGGGGGGCACGAGCCAGGGGCCAGCAGCAGTAGACTCGGGGCTACCAGACCAGACGCTGCTTTCCTCAGGCTGACGGTAACTCGAAAACAGATGGACGCAGGCCCAGGTCGGCTTTCTGAGCCTGGCTCCTGCGCTGGGACCTCTCCCCACACCCTCCTCAGGGATCCCCAGGAGCACCTGGCTGAGAGAGGCCAGCCCAGCATTAGCAGATGCAAAGGTGTCTGCCTCGTGCTCCCCTGCTCCCCCCCTCAGACAAGGCTGCAGAGGAATGCAGTGTCAGAAAGCACATTTGGACATCAACCCCTATCTTCCCTGGGAAGTGGAAGGGCATGCATCATTCGCTCATTCATTAGCAGACACAGAGAACACCTTAGACAGCAGACGTGCTATCCTTCCCGATCTTCACATTAATCCTCGGGTTAGCTTAAAGACAAACTGATGGGAGGGAACCCAGGGACCAAGCTCCCCCAAAGACAGCAAAGGCTATTCAAGCACCCACAATCAATTTTTTCCCTAAAATTCCCTGGCTAATACGTCAGAATACAAATTACCAATGTGGTGACCTTACATGCAATGAACGGCTTAGTGTTTTCTGTGAGATTTTACTCATTTGATATTCAGTGCCCACAGCGTGAGCAGTCCCCACAGATCTGCATCAGGTGGCCGTGGCTAGCTTGCTGACGTCGGCCCAGGGCGGAGAGGCCTTCCATTCCGAGGTGGCCAGCGAGACAGTGATTTTTTTTTTTTTTTCCAAACGTCCCTCCCCTCGATTACACACACACACACACACACACACACACACACACACACACCCTGTTGCCTAGAGACTGGACACATTCCTGGTGCTTACTCTTCTTTTCTTTCTCCAGAAGCAGGAGCTTTGGAAACCGGGGCCTCCAGGAAATATGCTGGGGCCAGGGCGAAGGGGGAACCAGGAGCAACACTTCCTCACGACAGGCCCACCCCATCCCCGCTGCCCTCCCTTTCCCGAGAGGTTTGAAAAGCCCCAGCAGGCTGGAACTGAAAGGCTCCCACAGGGAACAAGGCCCCCTTTGAAAGCCTGTGTTTACCAGGCTGCAGCCAGGGGTTGCCATGGCCACGGCCCACCTTGGCGGGCAGGCCTGGGGCAGGCTCAGAGCCAGGACACCCCACCCCAAGCCCCTCCTGGGGACCTTGCTGGCACCCCTCTGCTGGGCCCCACAGCTGCTACAAGCGCTGATTTTCAAGTCCCTCAAGCTGAAAACTTAATCCTGGAGGGCCTGAAAGAAGATTAAGGCTCCCTCCGGAGCTCCTGAGAGAAAGACCAGGAGACTTGACCAGCCTTGCTCGGGCAGGAGACACTGGCCAGGTCCACGCCCGCCTGCCCGGGCGCTGCCCGGGCGCTGCCCTGCCTCCCGGGCCAGCTGCTAATGGGAATGACTTATTTATGTAATTCATTATCGCTGTGTCCTGGAGCCAAGCAGCATCAGGCGGAGGCGAGACCTCAGCCTCCGAGGGAGGAAAGGGAGGGCCTCTCCTCTCAGAACTGGCAGGCCCCCCAGGCTGCAGGAAACCATAGGGGCCTCGCGGCCCAAGGACAAAGGCAGCCACCGAGGACGAGGACAAGGCCTGCAGTGTGGGCTCCAAGGGGCTCCTGGGTACAAGCCCGGCCAGGGGACGTCAGCCCTCCCTGGCTCCACATTCCTCCTTTGGCCCTTTCCCCCGGAGAAGCCAGAGGGAGCAGAGGCTCTAAATAATTCAGCCCTCATATTGCTCTGTGGTCAGAAGGGCTGTTTCATTTATTTTTTAACTCTCCAGGCTCCACGGTTTCACAACGGGAGGCACTCTGATCCCAAACCCAGGCCTGGTTTCAAACCAGGGCCTCTCAAACCCCTGCTCAGGAGGGAAGGGAAGGAGGTGCTAAACTTCTAGGATTCTGCGGGTCGTCTCTAAGGTTCAGTGATTGGTGAGGCCCCAGCACAACCGTGGCTGGACGCAGACAGGGTGGAGAGAGGAGAGGCAGCAGCGCTGGCGGAACTGGATTAATAGGAAGACCTGAGGCTCGGCCTGGGGGAGGCTAGACCCGCCCTCTGTCAGCAGCCTCCCCGTGCCTCCCCACGGCCCCTCCAGCTTCCCATCCTCTCTCGGGGCTTCTCCCGGCACCCCCACCTCACGCACCCCTACACAGCCCTCCGTGTTCATTCCAGCTCCCAAAGGGCCTGGGCACTCGGCATCGCTGCAGCTGGGCATAGGGCCCTGGGGTTGGCCTGGCCTTGGCACGCATTCCGTGTAGTCCTCACATAACCGTATGCAGTAGGTACTATGAATACCATCATTTCACAGAGGAGGAAACTGAGACTCGGGGAGGTTAAGAACTTGCCCAGGTCACACAGCAAGTAAGTGAAGGACAAGGATTCAAAGCCAGTTGTCTAATTCCAGGCTCCACGCCTCGCCCCCGTCCTCAGTTATACAGATTCGGCTGCGCACACGAATCTTCAAGCACCAGAACTGACAAGCCCAGGGAGGCAAGGTGACTTGCTCACTGGCACACGGCCAGTTGGGGCAGTCTGGGGACGAGGACCGAAGCGCTATATCCAGGCTAACTTCCTTTCAACTACAGAAGCGTCTGTGTTTATGCAGGTGAGAGATACATGTGTACTCTTTTACAACGTTACGGTCTAACGATCTATAAACCTAGCTTCACCCCTAGCAATGCCCTGTGCTGGCGCTGACCACTCCTCCCCACCCTGCTCCATGACCTCCCAGCAAACAGCTCTGCTGCCTCCACCAAGACTTTTTAATTCTCTCTCACTTTATAATCCCTCCCATACCCCTTCAGGGTCGTGCGATTTCTAAGATTCCTAACAAGAGATCCCACACCACCATACCAGCTCACATTTGTGCAGCCCCCTACAGTTCTCAAAAAACGCTTCTTACAGACATTGTGCAATGAACTCAACAACGCTTGAACCAGGTAAGCACACCTTTTTGAGGTGTCTGCCCACCTCACATCCCTCCTGTGAGGACTACCTCCCCCCCATTCACAAGGGAGGCCCCCAACACCGCAGTAGTACTATATATAAGGCCTCCTCCACCCACCCCTCTTGATTGGACAGTGTGGTAGACAGCTGACCCAAATGAGCCAATCAGATCCTCTCCCCCAGGACCTCACATCAAGGTTCAGATGCTACTCAGTCTATGATGTTACTGGAAAGAGCACGGGTCTACTTGGGAGATGAGGGGCCATGACATCTGGCAGCAGCATCCTGCAGGTGCACCAAGCAGAAGCCCTGAGAGCAGCTGAGTCAGTTCCAGGCACTAGGGAGGCCAGCTGTACTTCCTGCGCTTGATTCTTCAATTCCCCAGTGGCTTCAAATAGCTCAAGCTGGTTTCTGTTGCTTGCAATCGGTAGAGTCTGAACTGAGAGATGGGCTGGTTCCCTGCTGAGACGGTTAGAGCCAGGGTGCTGCCTCCGTCTCTCTCCTCCCTCCCCATATTGCAGACGGTGTGGCTACACACAGCGGAGGACTGCCTAACCCACACCAAACTTTCCATGAGCAAAAACGAAACCTACTTTGTGTCAAGCCACTGGGATAACAGGGTTTGATTATTCCCGCAGCATAGTCTAGCCTATCTTGACTAAAGCACAAAAATTATTCAACCCAGGCCTTGGGTTGGATGCAAGGATGCTGCGCTCATTTAACATTCATCTGTTTAATAGGTATTTCTGGAGCACCAATGCCAGATGCTGTAATAGTATAGCAACGGGCACGGTAGTTAAAAAACAAACAAACAAACCCAACACCTATCCTTAAGAAGTGTCTATCTGCTGGTGACCGCAGGCCCCATTCAGGACTAAAAGGAACGTTCTCCAGGTGCAAAAGCAGAGTTCCCACACAGCCCCTGGCTAACCTGAGCCCCAAGAAAAGCTAAGCCTCCAAGAGGGAAAGACAGCTTGTCCCAGCGACTCCAGGAGGGTGGCAGCCAAGAGTGAGTTCACACTAGGTTTTCACACCCTGGGCTCTACCAGCCCCACTCCTGCCAACCTCATGGCTGCAGACAAGCGCTTCCCATGCCCTGGGCACAGAACAGAAGGGAGAAGGCATCAAGGCGGAGGAGTCATCAAGATAGCAGGTGGCTGGTAGAAAATAGGAGCAGCGAAAGAGACAGCTCATCTTCCTCACCATCCTCTGCAGCAGAACTATCTCCTCTGGGAATCATCTCCCTGCTCAATTTTAACTGGAAAAGTCCCCAACGATTGGGTTTTTCTCTCCCCGCCCCACATAGCTGAGAACTGAGCAGAGAAATCATCACTCTGTCAGGAACTGGTGTCTGGCTACAGTCTCCTTTCTTTATGCCAAAAGTAGATGAGAAGTTAGGCAGGCAGGGTTGCCATAGACAGTTACACAGGCTGTTCACTGCACAAGGTGCCCATCCAAATGGGCAAATGGGGCTGGAATCCAGCCTATGCTCTGCTTATCAAGCTGTATACCCTAGAGGAAGGGTACTTTCCTCTAATTCACCCAAAGGTGTCTGCTATATGCCACAGAAGCTGGAGCCAGGGCTTCTGCATAAGAGTGAAGGAGCTTGGTGATGGATATATGGCAATTTACTATACTAGTCTCTCTACTTCTGTAGATGTTTGAAATTGTTCACAAAAAAAGGTTAAAACAAAAACCAAATAAACATTCCATCTAGTAAGTGGGTGTGTTACTTGGGGATAAATTACTTAACCCTTAGACTCAGTTCCCACATCCAAAAGACAATAATCCCTGGTTCATAGGGTTGCTATAAGGTCTAAATTAAATTACAGAAGTAGAATGCTTGACACAGAATAAGTCCTTTTACAACAGTAGCTCTGGTGGCTGGGGCCAGGAAGGAACACAAGGCAAATGGGGACAGAGGGACATTGTCCAGAAAAGCAAGTGCTTTGGGAAATGTGTGCCAGGAAGCCAGAGTCCGAAAATAGGACCACCCTACTAATGTTCCTGAACTGAGCCTGGGGAGCGGGGCTGGTCCGAGGGAGTTCTCATGGAACCCTGCCTTCCTTGGTAGCCTTCACATTCCCCAGGGGACCCCAGCCTCAGCTCAGAATCCAAATTAAGGTCACTGATCCACAGAAAGTTCACAAAGAATGTTTCAGAAAAGGAGATGCTGCCCAGCACCCAGGTAAACTCAGAGAAGGGCCGGGCGGCTGGCAGGTAGAGCGCCACACCTGGAAGGCTCAAAGCTGGAGTCCTCAAAGAGAACAGGAGTTCCCCAAAGACATCCCAGGAGAGCAGCCATTAGCACAGAGAGGACTCCTGTCACCTTTGTGGGTCGTGAGTAGCCATTCACATCCCCGAAGGTCAAAAGCTATTTTTGAATTGTCTCATTTTACAGAATGAATTTTTATGTTAATGTCTGCAAAATATGATCACTGCTATATGCGAATTTCACCAGCAGTCTATTTTTTTTTTTTTTTTGAGACAGAGTCTGGCTCTGTTACCAGGGCTAGAGTGCCGTGGCATCAGCCTAGCTCACAGCAACCTCAAACTCCTGGGCTCAAGCGATCCTTCTGCCTCAGCCTCCCAAGTAGCTGGGACTACAGGCATGTGCCACCATGCCCGGCTAATTTTTTATATATATTTTTTTAATTGTCCAGATCATTTCTTTCTATTTTTTTAGTAGAGACAGGGTCTCCCTCTTGCTCTGGCTGGTCTCGAACTCCTGACCTTGAGCGATCCACCGGCCTCGGCCTCCCAGAGTACTAGGATAACAGGCGTGAGCCACCGCGCCCGGCCAGTAGTCTATTTTTAATGACACTTATGCCCCCTATTCACTTCCCTTCAAGGGCTTAGGTCCCAGAGCCTCACCAGGTCGAGAGGGCTGAGGGTGGCAGTGACAGAAAGCTGGGAGCCTTCCCCAAAACCCCCAAAGGGCCCCTACCCTTGGCACGAACCACCAAGGCCCTGGGTGTCGGCCTGGTGCCTGCCCTCAGAGGCTGACACAGGGGACTCTGGCTTCGGTTAAATGTCATCTCACTCACTCGCTTTGTCCTTTCTTTCTTCTTTTCCAGGATGAAAGCTAATAGGATGATTCATTCTCTTATTAAATCAACTCACGAGAAAAAGGGAAGTCACTCAAATCCCACCCCTAATTCTTTTGAACGTAAGCCACTCCATGGCTCATCCTCCGTATGCACTTAACAGAAATCAGCACAAGGCAGAAATTCCACTAAAGATCCCACCCTTCAGCTCCCCTTTCATGTCTCCAGAATTCACTCTCTGGCAGTTTTCTAAGTCTCTAAGGCTGCCACAGCGGAGGGCAGGATTGGGATTTAAGGATTTCCAAATAAAACGTGCTAGGAGGGGAAAGAGACGCGCGGCTCGTAAATCCACAGACGTGCAACAGATAGTAAAAATCCACCCAGAAAACATCCTTCTCTGTCCCTGCCGGATCTCCTCAGCTCTGTCCCAAACTTAGAAACAGCTGCTTGCCTGGAACTCCAAAAAAAGCTCTCAAATGCTCAGTCCCCTCATTCTTTCCAGCTCAGTGCTCGTACACTTAATCTACCTCGAGGCTCACTTTATCCCTCCCTCGGCTTGTCAAACAAGAAGAGTAACAGTCAAAGGATAAGGATCCCAACACTACGATGTCACAAAGCACTTGCACTCCTGCAAACACATCTAAGGCCTCAGCTGCCTGGCTCGAGCTCAGATCCACTCCCCTCAATTAACTAGCGGTGTGACCTTACACAAGTTCACTTAACCTCTCTGTGCCTCACAAAGTGCTGACAACGCTATCTCATATAGGGCTGATTAAATAAACTAATACTTCTAAACTGCTCAGAAAGCTTACTGGCACGCAGCAAGCATGCAATAAATGTTAGCTATTTTTGTCAGACCATCACCACAATCCTAACGGATAGGGATTATTATCACCAGCTCTATGTAACAAATGTGTTCAACAGCCATTTGTTGCTGTGGGGTATAATAACAGATTAGCCTCAAGAAAAGTACAAATTAGGAAGTGAAGTGACTTGCTCAGAATGACACAGCCCACACGTGGCACAGCTGAGACTGGAACTCCAGTCAAAGACTCCAATTTGCACATTCACGAATTTCACACTTTGACACGCTCCCTCCTTCGGTGGTGGAAATTCGAGAAGTCCCACGCGTAAGCATCAAAAACAGATTCAAATGCCTCTAGAGAGTGGCAGTATTGCAATGGAGTGTTGCAAGATTCACCAAGAAAATTTAATTTCTATTCATTTTAATATTCCAAGAAAACACACCGAAGCCACCTTAGGGAGAGGGTGCCGCCAAGGACCACTCAAGGATCACACCGGCCTCAGCAATGGCTCAGACAAAAAAGTCTCCCTTGGGAGGCTCCCAGGCTATCACTGATTTACAAAGGTCAGTGCAAATCTTTCGGGAGCGTATTTGTATAGGCACGGCCTAAGACATGCGGACTTCTGCCAAGCCCATATATATATTTTTAAAACATCTGCACTGTCTTCACCCTTGACAAATAGCAGCCAGCCTACAGAAATAGTTCCATTACACCCAAAAGCCTGCTTTGCCACCACAACTCATTGAAATGGATGTTTCCAATTTGAGAAGAACTCCTCAACAAAAACGTCTAAAAAACACCCCAACCTTTCCAGCAGAAGCAACCAATCTGGCATTTAGGAAGCCTCCAGACACTAGTAAATGATATTTGTGGAAACAAATAATTTGGTAAATATATGCCCTCATGCCCAAAGTCTAACTATAGCTAATAAATGGGTTAAGCCCGTTTCTTCTAGCTCTGTTACGAACATTGGTTAGAAGACTTCTGCACGCTTTCTCCTATTTCAAGACTGTGATGAAAGCACCTTATAGCCATGCTGAAAAGAACTGAGAATGAAAAGAATTTAGCGTTGTAGCCCTGACTCTTCCACTAAGTAGCTGTATGATGAGTTCATAAAATGAAAATATGGTAATAACAATAACAGTAACAGTAGCTAACATTTATTGAGGACTTACAATATGCTAAACATTGTGCTAAGAGTTTAATAAGTATTGGGTCCTCATTAGCAACCATTTGGTAATATTATTACTCCCACTGTATACATCAGGAAACTAAGACTCGGAGAGATTGAGTAACTTGCCCCAAGAACACAGCAGTGACTAGCAGAAGCTGTATTCAAACACAGGGAGGTCGACATGGTGTTCTTAACCACATACCATCAGTCTTTTCAAGGTGTTTAACGACCCAGGACCACAAATTCCTCTAGGAGCAGGCTGAGTGATCTTCAAAATCCTTTCTGGCTGTAAAATTCAGTGATTCTTTTAGAAATAAAATAAATTTATGACTTCGAGAAATAAAATGCAATGATGCTCTAGTCCTGCTAAGATGGAAGGAAACATCTGTGTATGCCTCACCCAGAACCAGTCAAGGGAGGAAAACCCCTGATTTTCTAGGGTAATGATGCCCTGTGAAACAACCAGACTGGCCCCAAACCGTCTCTGGAAAAATGACAGCTTAACGTTCTTAGAGAATGCACCAATATGCAAAAGTCTGCAAGTTCACAACTATCAGTTCTCAAACTTTAATTTGACTTTTTTTAAAGAAGAAAGTCAAATTCAAGAAAATGCTGCTGGGTGTAGCAGCTCATACCTGTATTCCCAGCGACTTGGGAGGCTGAAGCAGGAGGATTGTTTCAGGCCAGGAGTTCAAGACCAGCCTGGGCAACATAGTGAGACTCTATCTCTTAAAAAAAAAAAAAGAGTCCAAGATTGAGGAAAAAGAAACAAAAGAAAAAAAAATGAAAAAAATCATTCAGGCATGGTAGTGCACACCTGTAGTCCCAGCTACTCTGGAGGATCACTTGAGGCCAGGTGTTTGAGGGTACACTGAGCTATGACAGCGTCGTTGCACTCCAGCCTGGGCAACAGGGGCTAGTATTAAGGACGTCAGCACAATATATATGTTGACCTTGTGCATACTTACACTTTGCTTTCTTCTCCAGTGGACAGCTGCTCACGGACAATCCACCTTGCCCAGGTAATCCATATTTTCTGTGGGCTTTTTTTTTTTTTGAGACAAGGTCTCACTCTGTCACCCAGGTTGGAGTGCAGTGGTGTCACCATAGCTCACTGCAACCTCAAATTCCTAGGCTCAAGCGATCCTCCTGCCTCAGCCTCACAAGTAGCTGGGACTACTACTTGGCTAACTTTTCTGTTTTAGTGGCAGGGTCTCACTATGTTGACCACACCGGTCTCAAATTCTTGGCCTCAAGTGATCCTCCCACTTCATCTTGCCAAAGTGCTGGGGTAATAAGCATAAACTACTGCACCTGGCCCCAATAATCTGTGTTTTAAGACCTCCCTATCACCTCCTAGCCAGAGGCTCAGTGGTCCTGTAATTGGGTGGGGGTTTTGTCTTATGCACATCTGATATCTTCATGGGCTTCCTCCTCCTCACCATCACTCAGCCCAGTCTCCAGACACGCAAACAGTTTCGCCGCCTTCTCCAACTCCATCTCTGATTCATCTTCTTCCTCTCCCTGCTAAACATGGGAGTTCCTTGTCCGCTCACCTTGTCGCTGGCGACAAAGCCAGTAGTGAAACTCTCCCAGCTGACCCCTCCTCTCATGCTCACTAGCTCACTCTCTCTGGGCTCCTGGTACTGCCTGAAACAGAAACTAATCTCAGACTTGAACTAAGTGAAATCATTTCCTGGCCTGATCACCCTACATGACCACAGAGCATCTTCCCTCAACACAGCTCCAAATCCAGCTTGCTGGTCACCGGAAAAAAAACAAAGCTTTGCAGATGCTCCCGCAGAACCGAATGCTTTCTTAATAAAAAGGGAAACACGGGGTTAGAGGAGGAAGCAAGAGTTCATGCCATAGTGTTTTCTGCTGCTACTTCTCTATAATTTACACAAGTCAATTTAAATTCACCCCAAGAGCTAAAGTTCACCACCGACAATTTTAAACTCATTGTCCAGCATGCATTCATATTTGGTTTGTTCTTAATCGGATTCTCTTCCGCGAGCAAGCCTTGTTCTCTTGTGAGATCTCTGCAGCCATCTTGCTAAATGCAGTTGAGATTGTTATGTGTTTTTCCTAAATTTGAAAAATGAAGGCTTTATTTCGTGTTTGAAACAACAACAACAAAAAAAGAAAAAGCCATTATAAACGAACATAATGTCAGTCCTTGGTGATCTTTCAAGGAATTACACATTTTGAGAAAGATCCTAAGCTGTGTTTTCGTCCTCTTACCCCTGCCTGCCCTGCACACTTGTGGGTGCCTTTGTTTGTGGCCAGCTGGTATTACAAAATGATTCCACAGTGGGCTTAAGCAAAACAGAATCGGAAGGGTAAGAGCACTGGCCCAACAAGTGCATGGTCAAAGAGAAATCACTTTTGGATTATCTGTTATGCACTCATTGATTCAACAAAGTTTACTGAGGGCCTCACGTGCATACCCAAAACTCTTCTAGGTGCTAAGTCAGGAGGGTGAACAAGATAACCTGCTAGCTCTGACAGTGCCACTCTCGGAAACAACTTGTGATGGGGGCTGATGCTTTCTGTGTTCCAATAACCTGACAAACGTTCCACCGCTTCCAGGTGTCCTGCAGCTCTTGGGCATGGACTCCATCCTGCCGGGCTGCAGGTCACCCCGGTGAGCACCCCTGCTGACTGAGAGCTGTGCAGGGCACGGGCCCCAGCTGGTGAGAAGATACAGTGTGTGCCTTGGCTCACCAATTAGCGGATGAGCTGCTCAATGTTATTGGGCATTCTTCGATCACTCCAACAGTGAAGGAAGGGGTTAGGCCGGATTCGAGCAATTTTCTAGCTCAAAAATTCCAGCTCCTTCTATCCTCCTATTACTGAGCTGACATGGATCTCTAGGGGCCGCTACTCCGTCTTCCTGTCTCCAGATGAAACGTCTTAAACCACAAAGACAAATGAAATTTGTCCCCATTTCTAAAGACCTTCAGGGAAGGCCATTCCCTTCTGCTCCTATGAGTCACTTTTCTTACTTCTCACACCCGATCTGCAATGTCTTCCTCGCACCTGACCTGAGTCCTTCCTCTGCAGTTCAAATTCATTTGCTCTGGTTCTGTTCCTAAGTTCGGAGAGACGAATGAATCACTGTGTTTTGAGCAGTAACTCTTATGAGACTTTTATTTCTTCTTCGGCTTGTTCACTGCAGGCATTACAGGAGAAGACAGTGTTTCTCCGCTACTAAAAACCACAAAGCCAACCGCACTGCCCAGTTCCTGCCTCACCCTGGCAAGAGCGCTACAGGATCCAGAAAACCTGACCCTATGACACCCACACGCCAGCCACTCGGCTCTGCTCAGAGTTCACAAAGTGGGAGAGCAATGTTTTCTTTCCCATGGCCATATCAAAAGCCCAGGAGACTGCCCAAAGCAATATACAGATTCAATGAAATCCCTATCAAAATACCAATGTCATTTTTTCACAGAAGTAGAAAAAACAATCCTAAAATTCATATGGAACCAAAAAACAGCCAGAATAGCCAGAGCAATCTCAAGCAAAAAGAATAAAGCTGGAGGCATCCCACTACCTGACTTCAAAATATATTACAAGACTATAGTAACCAAAACAGCATGGTATTGGTATAAAAATAGACTCAAAGACCAATGGAACAGAATCCAGAATGCAGACATAAATCTGTTAATACATATTTACAGCCAACTGATTTTTAACAAAGGCGCCAAGAACAGACACTGGGAAAAGGACATTGTCTTCAATAAATGGTGCTGGGAAAATTGGATATTCATACACAGAAGAATGAAACTGAACCCCTATCTCTCACCATATACAAAAATCAACTCAAGACCTGAAACTATTAGAAGAAAACAGGGGAAACAATTCAGAACATTGGTCTAGGCAAAAATTTCATGGTTAAGACCTCAAAAGCAGCAGGGTGCAGTGGCTCACGCCTGTAATTCTAGCACTCTGGGAGGCAGAGGCTGGTGGATTGCTTGAGCTCAGCAGTTAGAGATCAGCCTGAGCAAGAGCGAGACCCCGTCTCTACTAAAAATAGGAAAATTAGCAGGACATCATGGCACATGCCTGTAGTCCCAGCTACTCGGGAGGCTGAGGCAGGAGGATCACCTGAACCCAGGAGTTTGAAGTTGCTGTGAGCCAGGCTGACGCCACGGCACTCTAGCCCAGGCAACAGAGTGAGACTCTGTCTCCAAAAAAAAAAAAGAAAACCTCGAAAACACAGGCAACCAAACAAAAATAGACAAATGGGATTATATTAAACTAAAAAGCTTCTGCACGGCAAAGGAAATAATCAACAGAGTGAAGAAACAACCTGTCAAAAAGGAGAAAATATTTACAAACTATTCAACCAACAAGGGACTAATATCTAGAATATAAGGAACTCAACTCAAAAACAACCAAAAAAATCCCCAAATAATCCCATTAAAATGTGGGCAAAGGACATGAAAAGCCAATTCTCAAAAGAAGACATAGAAATGGCCAATAGGTATATGAAAAACGCTCAACATCACTAATCATCAGAAAATTCAAAATCAAAACTACAATGAGATATTGTCTTACCTCAGAATGGCTATTACTGAAAAGACAAATAATAACAAATGCTGGTGGGAATGTGGAGAAAAGGGAACTCTTACATGCTGTTGGTGTACACAATGATACAACCCAGCGATCCCACTATGGGTGTCTATCCAAAGGAGAAGACAGCAGTATGTCAAAGGGTCCTCTGCACTCGCTTGTTGACTACAGCACTATTCACAATAGTAAAGATATGGAATCAACCTGCGTGTCCAACAACAGATGAACTGATAAAGACAACGTGGTCTATACACACAACGGAATACTATTTGCCCATAAAAAAGAATAAGATCATGTCCTTTGCAGCAACATGGATAGAACCAGCGGTCATTATGTTAAGTGAAATAACCTAGGCACAGAAAGACAAACACTGCAAGTTCTCACTCATATGTGGGAGTTTAAAGACTTGACCTCACGAGGACAGAGAATAGAGTAATGGATACCAGAGGCTGGGAAGGGCCAGAGGGTGGGAGCGGGAATTGAGGAGAGGTTGAGCACAAACTTACAGGTAGATAGAAGAAATAAGTTTCAAGGTTCCACAGCAGACTAGGATGACTAGAGTTAGAAACAATATATTGCATATTTCAAAGTAGCTAACAGAAAGGACTTGAAATGTTCCCAACACATAGAAATGATAAATACTCAAGGTGATGGGATACCCCAAATACCCTACTTGATCACTACATATTCTATGCATGTAAAAAACACTCACATGTACCCTATAAATATGTAAAATATTATGTATCAATAAAAGAAAAAAAAAGTCCAGGAGACAGCAGCCACCTTGATCTTCACTTGGCTCAAGCACACCCTCCTCCAGGAAACCTTCCCTGCCCGACTCCTCTTCCGGCTGGCAAAGCACCCCGTCTTCAGTGCTTTGTCCTGTCGCAGCACTTGCCATGGCAGCTGGAATTCTAGGCTAACATGTTTGTCTCCCTTACTAGACTGCAGGCATCTTGCAGGCAGGGGCCATGCCTTGGTGACCTTTGCGCTCCAGAGCAGACCCCAGCAGAGTGTCTGGCACTTGGCCAGGGGTTCTCAGCAGACTGCATTAAGCCTTACGCGCCGGGCATGTTCCAGTGGTGCCTGGACACTGCACTGGCAGCCCTTCCGGCAGAGCACAAACCTGCCAGCCCCGCCGGCCCGCTGTCCCCATCCCACAGCCCCGACCCAGCTCATCAGGGGTGAGAATTTCTGTAAGCGTGTGAGCCTGCAGCCAGGCTTCCTGAATTCAATCCTGGCTCTGCCACTTACGTGATATTGGGCAAGTTATTTGAACTCTTGAGGCCTCTTATTATATGTCTCTTTTTCTTCATCTGAAAAATGGATATAGCGTCTCCTAGGGTCTTACGAAGATGAAACAAACTAATCCATGTGAAGCACTTGGAGCAGGGAATGACCCGTAGCAACCGGTCTGACCACGAGTAAGTGCTTATTATCATTATTTCCCAAGCCCACGCCTTCACAGGAGCCCCAACAGCCCAGAAGATTCCGCTCTTGACCCCATAAGGCCTGCCCCACTCCCTCACTAGGCTCCCTTCCTCCAGTGCCTCCCTTGCCCCTCCTCTGGACCAATGTTAGTACCAACATGAAAAGCCATCCAACCCCCTCGCTGATTATGCCCCACACCCCTGCCCCCAACTTATAGGGCAAGTTCTCCAAAGAAATTGGAGAAGACTTGTTTCCACAGCAGGGCCACAAATGCAGAGTCATTCTGCCCCCAACTATGCTTAGCTGTCAGCCCTGATGTTTCAGCCACCCCAACCCCACTGTGCAGTCCCCTCTGCTCGCAGTTCAAGAGCCTCGCCCCTCCCCCATCCCTCCAAAAGCCAGCCTCAGCCCTCTACAGTTTTTACCAAAGATTTTCCTTAATGACAAGCCTCAGAACTTTTGCACCCATGTGCAGAAATAATAATAATAATGGCTTCTATCTAATGAACACTTTCTATTTGTCTGGCGTATATGTTAGATCTCTTTTAACTCTTTCTAAACTGGAGAAACTCAGGCATTTACAAAGTGTTGGAGTGAGATGGCAGGATTCCACCTGGGGATGCCCACCTTCAGATCCTACACTCTAAACCACTGAGCCAGGGTGGAAAATAGGCACGGAATGGCTGGATTGCTTCCTGAGGGTGGAGGTTAGACCAGGGGAGTTTTTTTTTTTATCCCACCAAGAATTCCTCAAACATCTTTGATGCCACCATAATAGAAATGGACTGGTCACATTTTATGAGAAGGGAGTTTATGTTTACAAGCACTGTCACGACATTTATCATTTATGACTTGCTTTAAAGACAAGAATTTTGGCTATATCTCTAAGAGTCCCTTATCTTGCTCTGACACATCAAAGGTACTTACTGGGAGGCCAGAAGCAGAGGGGATCAGAGAAACACTGAGTGAGCTAACACAACTAGCATCCTGAACTTACCAACCCGTGGCAGCCAGGGCCACAGCAGACAGACAAGTCCAGCCACTGGCGAAGGTGAATCCTCAGTCACTGCCACAGGACCTTTGCATGCCACCAAGACAACTTCCAAGTCCCAAGTCAGGGGCTGCTGGACCACAGCCCTTTAGGGTCTCCAAGGCCCTTTATGGCTCTTACTTCCCATAAGTGCAAGAGCCAGCAAAACAGACACCCAGCTTCCTATGCCCAAGGCTCTAGAATACTCCTGCCTCTGTTGCTCATTACCAGAGCAGAGCAAATGTAGGAAACTCTGAAGGAAGAAACAGGTGTGAGAGGTGCCATATACCAAACACAGTGCTCGCTAGTTAAACAAAGAAAAATCCCCATGAGCTATAGTTGTCTGGGGGGAACTTGAGCCTAAGGAGGGCTTCTCAATACAAAGGCAGAGAAGTCACAAATGGCAGGTCCTCCTAAAGGCTCCTCCAGGTTCTTGGCAAGTGAAGACACCATAAACACTGTGCAGCGGCCCAGGCCCAGTGAGCTATGGGTAAGAAAGAAGGGGCAGGCCAGGCCTCCTCCAGGCTGCACTAGGGATGGGTATGGCCCCTACTTGCCTTCTAAAGTCCAGAGGGATCTAAGGAACCTGCAATACCCAGATTCTGGCCTTGGACAATTCTGCCCCGAGCCCTCAAGAGGAGTCTTTCTTTCACACTTAACACTCTCCACTAAAGCACCTTAACCCAGTCTTCCAAGAATGAACTAGGGCTCTTAAGGCGCCTGGCTCCCGCACTCAGCTAAAATACCAGAATGTCCATCCTACCCAGTGCCCTTATTTACCTTTAATTCAATAGCCCAGTGGGCCCCAGCTCAGCACCCAAGGTCTTCCCCCCACACAGAAGCACCATCAGCCCTGGAAAAGGGCTGTCTCATTGGCCTCCATTCTCCAGCCAGTTGTGGGCAGCCGGGATCTGCTCCAGGGTTTCCAGGTCTCCGAGGCCACAAGCCCAAAGTTGCGCAGGAAGGTCATGAGAAAGACCTTACAAGAGGTCTGCTCTTTGCACCCGGGATTATTCGCTGACCAGCCAAAAGGAGGGAACTGTTCTGAACGGTCCAGGCTAGACCACAAACTAGAGTTGGCGTCTTAATGAGGGTCCTAGTTCCAAGGGGGTATATTAACCCTCTGATATGGAAGACAAATGTGTCCCTGCACATATGCATTTTGGGTGGAGGGGAGTTAGAGCTTTTACCAGATTCTCAAAGGGGCCCATGACCCCAACCTCTGGCCCCAAGTCCCACCCTAGTCATATCAACATCCCTCGACCACCCTAGCTGCCCAAGTCTCTCTTCTATTCAAGGTTGTGTCCAGGTTTGTGGCACCAACCTGTTCCCTTGTCTGCTGATCTGATCTTTCTAGCTTCAGAAAGTGGACAGAGGACCTTCTAACTCAACCATCCTGCACACGTCCTCCAGCTGCCTGCTGGCTTGAACCAAGCTTCTCCCAGCAGCACCTCTCCATCCGAGAGATGTCACCCACTGCTCAGATCAAGGTCCCAACAGCACCAACCCTCAACAACACAGAGGGCCCAGCTTCACACTTGATCAGCCGGGCAAACCTCATGGGAGAGGACTTCCTCACCTCCTTCAGGCACACCAGGGTAACCCCACCAGGCTGTAAAGAAAAGGGGTGGGAAGGCCCAGAACATCTTCCTGAGTCCTTTCTCCTAGGCCAGGTGGCTCAGGGTGCTGCAAGGTAACCCAGGGAACCCACGCTCATGATACTGCTGCCTGAGGATCAGGTGAGGAGCAAGATGGTCTTCTTGTAGCCTGTATCACCTCCAGGACATCTTGTTTCTAAACTCTCAGTGAGTCCCCTCCCCCTCCACTTGCACCAAAAAAAGGAAAAACCTTCCTCCCATTAAATTCCCTCCCAGGAATTTAATTTCAGTATATATTTTTTGGAGCTAAAACTTTTTTTACGGAGAAAAGAAATGGGCAAGCCAGTGCTGGGTGTAAGGCAACCATACGACCCAGAATATGACAAGGGCAGATGAATAACCGCAAATGCCAGCCCCCTAGAGCTTAGAGCCCGGGGCACAGGAGCGCACAGGGCGGGGGAGCAGGGGCGGAGACAGTGCGTTCCCAACTTTCCCTGGCCGAGCCGCCCGGAGATGCATCTCCCAGGGGACGAGGTGGGACCAGAAAAGGCTGAATCGACCTGTGACATCGGCGGGGGCAGGAAGCGAAGCTCCCCTCCCCCTGAAAGGAGCTCTGCTCCCAGCAGGCGCCCCCGCCTGCAGTCCCGCCCAGCCAGCGCCCCCAGGCCCGGGCAAAACCGGGAGGGGCGCCCACACAAAAAGGGGAGCGGCGGGAGACCGGACTCAGGCGGCGCCTGCTCGGGGAGGCCTCTCTTCCCTCCCCCGCGGCGCTGGCCCGCGACCACCCCGCCACCGCGCGCCCCGCTCCCAGCCCCAGATGCCCGCACGCCCCCCGCGCCCAGGGCCTGGGATGAGGTGGAGGCTCGGGAAGGAAGGGCGGGCCGGGACCTGCCGCACGCGGCTGGGGCGGCGCGGGCTCCCACGGAGCCGCGGCGACAGCACCGGGAATCAAACTCGCGACGGCCCGGCCCTCCCGGTAGCGCCTGGGCGATCGGTCCCGAGAAGGTGGGGCCGCCGGGCCGGGGCCGAGATTGCGCGCGGGGCGCCCGGCGGGGTCCGCGGCGGGGCCGGGCGGCAGCCGGCGAGCGCGCAGGAGGTCTTACCGAGCAGCCGCCACACGCGTCCGCTCCCCGCGGGCCGCTGGGGCCGGGCCGGGCCGGGCCGGGAGGGGGAGGGGCGCGATCCCGCGGCTGCGGCGGCGGCGGCGGCGGGCCCGGCTCGGCGGCGCGGCGGCGCGGCTGGGCGCGGGGAGGCGGAGAATGCGAGGCGAGGCAAGCTTCCTAGCGGCGGGCGGCGAGAAATGCAGCTGTCCCTGCGCGGCTGCCGGCGGGGCCACAAGTGGGGCCGCGCGGGGAGGAGCGGGGCTGCGGGCTGGGCGGGGGCCAGGCTGCGGCGCCCCCAGACCCTCTCCGGGTGCCCGACCCCTTTCCAGGGAAGAGGGAAGCAGGAATGGGGGTCCGGAAACCAACACGGTGGCGCGGGGCGTAGAGGGAGCACCGGGTGAAGGCTGGGAAAATCCCCTCCGTGTCACCCCCGCGGCAGCCGCAGTGACTCCCTGGCTTGCGGGCAGATCTCCCAGGCAGAGCGGGGTGCGGGGTGTCCTGCCCCTCCCGAGTGGGGAGCAGCGCCAGGGAAGGGTGGGCCGAGGAGACCCCAGACCTCCGAGATCGGAGGGAAGCCTAAGAGCAGCGCGGCCGGACAGGTTGCAGATGTACGCCAGGAGCCCAGGATGAGGGTGCAAAAGAATGTGGACGCACATCTGGGGCTTGGGACACGGAGGCGTGGGGGAGGGGCGGCTCCCTGGGACTTAGGGGTCAGGAAAGGAAACAAAATCAAATGCTGAGATCAGAGAAGGTGGGGAAGGGTCAGGAAATCAAAGCTATTATTCATTCGCGCCAGCAGATACCACCTGCCGTCTCCCCAACATCCCCCGTCACTTCAGGGGCTTCTGAGCCCTGGGAAGATGTTCCATGGAAAAACTTGTTTAATAAATAGGAAATCGACTTTGGCTATTTTTTTTTCCCACGTGGTTCGGTTTTGGACTCCAATTTAGGGCTAGGTAGGGTGAATCAGATGGTGACAACCAAGCACTCTGCTTCGAAGAGGAGCTACCTAGGGCACCTGAGGAGGGCGAAGGCCGGATGTAATCCCAGCTTTGCTGCCAAACAACTTGCAAAGCATCTGCACCCTCCTGCAAAAGCCTGCCTTAGAGACGCACTTGCCCTGTGGACCCAGACCCCCAGGAAGAGCCCCCTCTCCCCTCCTCTGAGCACTTGCAACCTGCTAGTCTTGCTGAGACAGACCAACATGCTCAGCCACAGAGACATCTGATGGTAAAAACCGCAAACCAAAGTGCCCCAGACACCAGGGTGTTTCCATCATTTGCATGGCCCTAGTAAGTTTAGGAACCTGGGAGGGAGAGAAACCTCAGAACCACACCCTCCTTGGGGAGGCCTCGCATTAGGGTAGCATGTGGAGCTGAGCTCCAGGACTGGGTCCCCACGCCCCTCTGAGGATCTCTCTCCTGCTTCCCTCTCCCCATGCTCCTGGGCATTTGATCCGGGTGGGGCTTGAAACCCCAGAAGATGGTCCTTAGACCCCAGGTTAAAGATTCTTAATCTAGAGAGCTGACCCATGCCTCTTGCTGACTCCTGGCTCCTTTCCTGAATTGTAACTGAGCGCGCAGGATTTACCCTCCTGGCCGTACTGGATTATGTTATCAAGTGTGTTATCTTATACTTACCCACAGTGCAGTTCATCTGCCACTTTTCTGCTTACTCGCAGGATCCCCCTGCAGTTCATCCCTGTCAGCTTGGCATTTCAGGACAAGGAAGATGCATCTAATAAAACTTGGAGACTTGTATTACAGTCATTAATAAAACCAGTCCTTGAAGCACATTCTTCTTGAACTTTGCTAACATACTCCTCCTTCCTGGGAGCTTTTTCTCAGACTGCTTCCCTGCCTCTCACACCCCCCAGATACCCTCACTCACTGCCACCGCCGCGGTGAGCTCCCAGGGGTCCAGGCCAGATCTCCCTCCTGCGCTCCAGCCCTGCACAGCAGCTGCCTACAGAGGGGCTCCCTCACACACCCCAAATTCAAGCAGGTGAAAAGCAAATGCAGAGCAGTTCCCTCCCCAAGCTGCCACCTCCTCCCCTGCCACTCAGTCCCCCACCTCATGCCCCTTCCTTGAATTCTATTGGTGCTCAGATCCCGTCATTCTCCCTTCTCTCTCTCTCCTCATTCCTCCAGTTCTGCCTGTTCAGTTCGGGCCCCTGTTGTCTTTGCCCCTCTCAGAGGGTGAGACATCCTCTCTGCTTTCCAGCCCAACCTGTGAGCCTCGGGAGACTCTACTGGTTCCCCCTTTCTCCTCCGCTATTTCAAAGCTGCAAACACTTCGGGAAAGAAAACCTTACCCCAGCCCTGCCGTGCCCTCAAGCTGTTGCCCTGTGTCTCTTCCCCATGCATCAGGAGACCTCCTCTAAGGAGCAGCCATGCCAACTCTGCTTCTTCAAGACCCATTCAACCCTCCACCTCCTGCAATCATGCTTCCCTCCACTTCCTTCTAGGGGCAGCTGCAGCGGGAGGCTCCAGCGGGCTCTCCCAGCTCTTTCAGCCTTAGGGCCTCCGCCCAGCCCTCACTTGGCTGCTCTGTGGCAGCCCTGTGTGCTGCTAACGCCTCCTTGAATCACTCCACCGCCAGTGGCTTCCTAGGCTCCTGGTTTTCCTCCCAGTCTTATTTCTTCAGCTCTGCTCGCCCCTGGGGTTCTTGAGGGCTCAGCCCTCTAACTTTCCCACCACTCCTCTTCCCAGGATGTTCTCGAAAAGAGAACAAAGAGGAGCGGGTCCCAGCCCGCTGCTCCAGTTGCAGGCTGTGTGACTTTGGGCCAGTTTCTTCACTCTCTGTGCCGCAGTTTCCTCTTCTGGATTTGGGGCTAACAACAGTGCCTACCTCAAAGGACCGTGGTGACAGTAAAACAAATCCGTACATGTAAAATGCCCAGAACAGCACCTGACACATCACATGTGCAATAACTGCCAGTATTGTTATTAATAACAGCATGACCACATCTGCTGCTGTCAGGTAGAGTGTGCCAGCAGCCCATCCCTGCACCCCACTTCCTCTCTTGAGCCCCAGGGGCATGAGTGGCTGCCACTGGACAAGCTGTCCCACAGCCACCTCACCTTCAGTGTGGCAAGCCTGGAGCCCGCCATCTTCCCACCTTCCTGTGCCAGAATTCTCTGTCCTGGACAAGGACACCTCCCATTCACCCAAGCTGCAAACCTGACCTGCTTTCTTTCTCCTCTCCCGTGTGCAACCCCCCCAGCCCGCTCCGTACACCCACTCCCACTGCTCTACCCTGCTCCAGGCCCTGCCGCCAGGGCCCTGCCTTTCAGTCCATCCTTCTCTGCACCAGCAGTTATTTCTCCAAAATATGCCCTGGTGGCGTCTCTGCCCTGCTGAACAGGGTGGATGACTCCCCAAGCCTTGGAGAATGAAATTTAAACTCCTTAAAGAGTCCCTTCCCACGCTGCCCTTAGCCTGCACTCTAGCGTCTCTCCTTCCTGTCCTCACCCACCCACGCACGCTCATGCTAGCACCAGCTCAGAACACCTGCTGTTTCCACGGAGTGAATGGGAAGGTGATGGAAGCCTTTTGCTAAGTCTCTGGCTATATTAAGCATGGATCACTGGGAACATGTGTCATTATCTACTGTGAGCATGAGGCTGATGGAGAGCTACCGGGCTCGGGCTCAGAGCAGGCTCCAGCTGGACCACAGGGAAAACAGCACATTACTTTTCCAGGATTTTCCTCACCCAGGGCAAATGCCAGGGCATGAATGGTGGACAAGAGCATGTGGCTGCAGCTTTGGAACCAACCACATTGTCGCTGCCACCGTGAGACTGACTCCTCCTCCTAGAACTACCAAATGCAGTTTAACAAGGCCCAAGGTAGAAAAGCAGGTGGTGTAAACCTCTGGATAACTTGAATAATCCAGCTGGGCCCAGTGGCTCATGCCTGTAACCCTAGCACTTTGGGAGGCCAAGGCAGGAGGATCCCTTGAGTCCAGGGTTCGAGATCAGTCTGAGCAAGAGTGAAATCGCCCCCCATATTTACAAAAATTAGAAAAATTAGCCAGGCGTGGTGACACATGCCTGTAGTCCCAGCTACTTGGGGGACTGAGGTGGGATGATTGCCTGAGCCTGGGAGTTTGAGGTCTTAGTGAGCTATGATGATGCCACTGCACTCTAGCCCAGGTGACGGAGTGAGACCCTGCCTGTAAATAAATAAATAAATGAGTAAATAATTAAAAGTTGAATAATCCTATCCCTGTCCCTTTCTCAGTCTTGACCAATCTAAGAAACTCAGAGGACCCCCATAATATGCTGAAATAAAAAAAGAAAAAAAAAAGAAACTCAGAGGAAACTTGTAAAGAATTGGTAACATGACTTGGGGATTTGAAAGAATGCACAGGTGAAAGATGGGAGCGGTGGCAAAAATAAAAAATAAAAAAATGAAAGAGCAAACAACTCCCTTCTGGGATAGTAGATGGATACTTGTGGGATTGCAATCTGATGCCCATCTCAGAGGATTCTGAGGGACACTCACCCCTTCCCAGAGCGCCGGTACCAATGTCACGCCTGTGCCACTTCCCATAAACCCTTCTTTCCCTGCACAGCGAATTGCTCCCTGGCAGTCCCTGTGTCCGTCCCGCCAGCCTATTTATAGAGAGCACGTGGCATTATAGTTGGTCTCCTCACGAGCTCCTGGGAGGTAGAGGGTGTCTTTCCTCTCAGTGTTTGCACCTTTCAGCCCAAGGCCTAGCAGGCCCCCGAGAGTGAGCAAATATTTGCCAAAGGACTGACTTCTAGCAGGTGGGTGAGACAGGCCTGGTTTCTCCTTACGGAAGTGATGTGTCTTCCCCTTTATTGGTAACAGAGTGTAAGGCTCGGAATCCTGCCGTCCCGCACAGAGGCTGCCAGCTTGTCCTCCACAGGGCGGTGAGGTGGAGATTAGGCCAAGATAAATGGAATCCTGTGTAACCATTAAAATTGCTTTTAAAGAATAGTTAATAAATATGAAAGTGCTCACCATATAACATGGGAAAGGAAGGCTACAAAACAGTATGTGCAATATGATCCCATTCGTTTATTTTTATTTAGTTAGTTATAAACATAGATGACTTGAAGAAAATAAACCAAAATGTTAATGATTGTTAGATGAGGGTTTTATTATTTGTTTGTTTGTTTGTTTGTTTGTTTGTTTGAGACAGGGTCTCCCTCTGTCTGGGCACGAGGGCAGTGGTGTCATTATAGCTCACAGCAACCTCAAACTCCTGGACTTGGGCGATCCTCCTGCCTCAGCCTCCCAAGTAGCTGGGACTACAGGTGTGCACCACCACATCTGGCTAATTTTTCTATTTTTTCTAGAGATGGCGGTCTTGCTATGTTGCCCAGGCTGGTCTCAAACTCCTGGCCTCAAGTGATCCTCCTGCCTCAGCCTCCCAAAGTGCTAGGATTATAAGCATGACCCACCATGCCCCACCAGATGAGGGTTTTGTAGATAACTTTTATTTTGTCATTAATATTTTTCAGGATTTTCCAAATTTCATACATTGTACATACATAACTTTATAATCCATTATATATATGCCTATATTTAGCCTTCAAATCATTATAATTGGAAGGAGGAGGGTTAAACATAAATAACTTTCCTACATAATTATATTTAACCTAGGATATTTCAATCCAGTTCCATAAATAACCATGTTCGTTTACTTCCTGTGTGTCCATTCTCCGACCCAAAGATGAAAAATATGTAGCTCCCCCCAGCCCAAGTCTAAGGGGAAGGTAGAAATGGAGCTGCTGGCAAAGTGTGACATTTACTAAAATCAGGCAGAGGGCCCTAGGGCTACACAGGCAGGAAGTGGCTAATTCTGATAGGGGTCGGGAGAGGGCAAAGAGGCACCTTGGAAGAGCTGGCATTTGAGCTATTTGAGCCTTGAGAGATGAAAATGCTTTTAACTAGGGATAAGAGCCTTCCCATCTGAGGGCCCAGCCTAAGAAAGGAATGGAGATGGGAATATTGAGGCCTGTTGGACGCGAGTGAATGTCTACTGTGGCCAGAGTGCAGGGTGGACAGTGGTAACAGCCAGCCTGGAAGGGCCTGGAACACAAAACAAGCCACGTGCAGCAGGTGGGGAGGCACATCCAGGGCTTTTTGAGAAGGCGTATGTTACAGTCTCAGGACTGAATTCCAAATCACAATATTAAAATTTACTTGGATTTTCCTGACAACACCAAGAGTTGAGGCAGTGAGGTCCCCAGCACTGGAGCAGTCCCTGGGTAGAGCCAGCCTGGAATTAAGCATTTGCTACATATAATTCACAGAGCCTAGTGGAGAGCTTGCGGGTCCTATGGGTTGGGAGATTCAATCTGGCTTGGAGCAGTGATGCCCTTTTCCTTCTAAACTCCCTCCAAACCCCAGAGTATAGTGTAGTGACTAAGTGCCCAGACCTTAGTACCAATCAGACTGGCGTACAAATAAATCTCTGCTGTACTGCTTACTAACTAGCTGGGTGATCTTGGGCTAATTAGTTAACCTCTCTGAGTCTTGTTTTCCTTATCTCTAAAATGACATAAAGAATATCACCTTCTTCCTCACTAGATTAAAAATAGTAGTAGGAAATGAGCCAAGTGCAGTAACAAATGCTGGTAGTTTCAGCTGCTCAGGAAGATCATTTGAACCCAGGAGTTCAAGTGCAGACTGGGCAATCTAGCAAGACCCCATCTTTAAAAGAAAATAGTAAATGATAAAATTTTTTGAAAATTTACAATATTTCTGGCCCATTTTAAATATGTTTGCATATCTTATCTCATTTAATCTTCCAAATAACCCTAACAGCCAGGCATTACAGATGTGAAAACTGAGACCCACGAAGGTCACGTAAGTTGCCTAAGACCCACAATAAGTAGTGAAACCAAGATACAAACCCAGTCCATGACTGCAGAGCCCATGCTCTTCCCTACACCCCTGGAGATAATGATGACAATAACACGTAATGCTTATGGTGTGCCAGTTAACATTTACATGTGTTCATTCATTCATTCATTCATTCATTGTCAAGAACCCTGTGGTAGGTACTGCCATTGGCCCCATTTTACAGACAAAGAAACTGAAGCCCAGAGAGATTGAGGAACATGCCTTTTTGTTTGTTTGTTTGCAGAGCTGGGATAGGAACTCAGGTGGTCTGGCTGCAGTCTGTTCCTCATCACTGATACTCAACGAATGAAGCTTGTTTTTCTTATTGTCATCCTTGTAATCCTAAGGAGGGAATACCAGAGATCAATTTAGTCCAGATGTTCAGATCTGGTCCTCCCCAGCAGTGGCTGGGGGGTAGGGTAGGATAAATGTAGTCCCGCGTGGGACTTGGGGAGCAGGCACCACAGGTGGAGAAGCCTCCTGGCTTTGGTGTCCTGGGGAAGGCTCCTTCCTGCTTGGAGGGAGGATACCTCAGCTAGGCCCGTAAATGGCCAGGGAAAGGAAGCTGGCACTACTGCACTGGCCTCTGAGCAGGACTCTGGGCACTGGCGGAAATGGCAAAAATGTCTTATACTTTAGAGGAAGAGCCTCACTTGGCATGCACAGCAGCCAATTCCAAAGTGGTGGGTGCAGGACCCTACGGAGGGCTGACTGATGCCTTTGAAGGAGATTCATCTCACTTGGTGTCTCTTTAAAAGAGAAAACAGAAAGCCTTTCCCAAAGCAGGGCTGAGCCTCCGGGGCAAGAGGACCCTGAAGCTATAGTAGGACTAGGTTCCTAGGAGCCAGACCCTCAGCCTCAGGCCCCACAGTTGAGCCTACAGGGCCTGCTGCCTTTGGGGCCGAGGGAGGTAGAGCCCTGGGTTCAGTTCAGCTTGTTCCACAGTCCGGCGAGTGTCACATTATTGTGGCAGGTCAGAGGAGCACAGCTGGGAGTAGTAAACACAGAGGAGCACACCCGCCACTGCCGCATAGGAAGGCTGAACCAAGATTTAAGGGACTAAGAGGACTTAGTCAATCATTTATTTATGGACTCATGGTTTATTATATTCCTTCAACAGCTTATAATTTATTATTATCATTATTTATTTTTGCTTGGATTGTTTCAGATTTGGCCATTTGCTGCCTCCTGACATTCTTCTGATACGTTCCCATCTTCCTGAGCACTTCCTTACTTTCTTGTGCTTGAGATGTTTTGGCCAAAATGGTAAAAAATCAGACCATTAATGGATGTTAAATCCAGGGAGCAATGTTGACGATGAGTAGGATAATTGGATGGTCTTAAAGTGTCTCTGCACAGACTGCTTATCAGCTGCAAGAGGGGAAAAGACAATTATATGGTAGAGAAACTGGGGAACACCTCGATCAAATTCACATCGTCTGTGAGGGACAGGGGGGCATCGTGTGTCTCCAGGTGTGATATCCTCCAGATGAGGACACATCGCCTATGCAGTGTTCCAGCTGAGAATGTATAACCTAAACTTAATCACGGTGTAACGCCTAACAAATACAAAATAAGGAACGTTCTATTAAAAAAAAAAAATAAGGCAGACTTCTGTATTTTCAAAAACGCCAGCTATGTAAATGTTCCAGATTTAAGGAGGCTAAAGAGACATAACTTTCGTTTTTGGACTTGGTGGTAAAAAAAAAAAGGAAAAAAAAAAAAGGAAAAAAAAAAAAGGAAAAACATCCACACACAAAAAACTAAGAATTAACATATTTTAAAAATGAAATTAAAACTAAATGCAATACCTGACCCTAAACTAGATCTTGTAGTGGCGCAGAGAAAACGGTATAAAGGACATAATTAGGTCAACTAACAAAATTGGGATATGGACGATAAACTAAATAAAAGTAATATTTCAGTGTATAAAGTTAACAACTGTGCTGTGGTGTAAGAATGTATCCCTAATTTTAGGAAACACACGCTGAGGTATTTAGGGGTAAGGGCTGTGATGTATGGAACCCTGGAATGGTTCAGAAAAGAATTAGAGCCCCCAAGTGATTAAGCAAGGGATAGAATGTTAATAACAGGTAAATTTGGGTAAAAGGTATATAGGTGTTTCTTGTACCATTTTCCTTTTTGCAACTTTCTGTAAGTTTGAAATTATTTCCAAATAAATATTCGTTAATGTTCCAGGCTCACTTCGTGTTTTCCTGCCGGAGCCCTGCAATCAGCTTTTTCTCCAGGGGGGTCCTAATGAGCAGGAGTATTTACCCACATTTAAAAAGTGAGATGCGTTCCTACCATATGGAACAGCATGATCCAAGACAAGGAAATGAGAAATACGCGTGTAGATGGCAGAAAGGACCGGCGCTGGTGAAAGCGGGTGAAAGGCTAACCCAGCAGACGGCCTCGCAGGACAAACCGTGGCCTCCCTCAGGCGTGCACAGCGCAGCCCCCTGCAGCTCCTATACTCGCCCATTCACTCTCACGGGTGTGATTAGGACACAGGATACAACAAACCGACAGATTAAGCCATCCATCCCTGAGGGGCCAACACTGTGTTCGAGGGCAAGTCATCCACGGAAACCACAGAACCGAATTTTATCTATTTGCATAAAATGAGCACAGCCATTGTGCAGAGCGCAGAAGGCGAAGCCGCCTTCGAGACAGGCGCTTCGGCAGGAGAGCAGCGCTCCCGCCGAGTGAGCGCCCTAACCGACCCCGACCAATCCCAACACAGGAGGCACCAACCAATCCCGGCGCGGCGATGCTCTGGTCGGGGCGGGGCCGGCACGCCCAGGAGTTGTTTGTCCGTCTCGGCGCCCCGGGACCCGGCTCTAACTTAGTCTACCCTCCCGGGCAAGAGGCGGGGAGGAGGCCCGGAGGCCTGCAAAGGAACTTAGGCCCGACGGTGAAGGGCGTCAAACGCTAGGCCGAGCAGTGCGGGCGCACAGCCAGGCGACTGCTCCAGTCTTGGCAACACCCGCGTTTGCCTTGCGCTCTGCGGGCTCCTCTCTCGGATCTGCGAGTCCAAGTCCAGGACGCCTCGGGGCGAGCAGGCGGAGCTACGAAGGCTGACTCAGGAGGGAGCAGTCTAGGATTCAGGCTTCTCTCTCCCCTGGGTGGGTGGTGGTGCTCCCTTTCTTCTTGGGAAGGAAAGAGGTCAGGTCTGTGCCAGGCTTGGGACTAGAGAAGAACGAACTCCCTGTCAGAATGGTGAGATTGCAGTGGGAAGCCGTGCCGGCGCCTTCTCTGGATATAGAGAACCCGGGGAGATGAAACAAGACAGAATAACCTCTCTGAGGCAGGATGCACCGTCCCCAGATAGGCACATGCCAGGTCTTCCAGCCCGGTGATCCTTCCCTGGGTCTAACCTGAATCCTCCCTGCCACATCTCTGTCTGCCTCCAGTGAACTGCTTTTCAGGAGATGTGTGTTTCATCTAATTTTCTCACTTCTCAGATGAAGCTCTGGTTCCCATGCTGGATGGCCAGTCCCCCAAATCTCAGAGTGTGAGGCGAGGTAGCACTGCAGGAAGGCATTCAGCTCCTTCGCAGGGCTTTCAGAGGATGCAGTTGGTGCCTTTGAGCAAACTGATGTTGCCGTGACTGAGACCGGAAATAGGACCAGATGGAGATGGGGTCCATCGAGTCCAAGGCTCCACGTTCTATATCAGACTCTGTACTAAGCACTTTATATGAATTAAGTCAAAACTTTACTGGTTTGTAGCTATTATCGCCCTTATTTTGCAGCTGAGGAAACTGAGGCCAGAGAGGTTAGGTACCTTGGCCAAGGTCACACAGCTCCAAGTGGCACAGCTTGGATTTACACCCAGTCCTGTCAGATTCCAAGCCTCTGCTCTTGATCACAACCCTGTATTACAGCTCCTCTTGACCATCCCTTATGCCAAATTTCCCTCTGCTCTGAATCCTCTGGGGGCCCTCCTCACTTACCTTGGTGCTTGCTCGTTTCTGGCCTCGGTGCTTGGTTCCTTTTTATTTCAGGCCTCCTGGACATTGGGACTCATCAGTGCAGGGCAAAATCAGCAAAAATCACAGGCTGCCATGGCCCCACTAATTTGGAACCAGGAACTTAGGGATGTGGCAAAATTTTAGGAACTTACAGCACAATTTAGGAACTAGCTTCTCTTCTGGGGGTGCTGGACTACTTCCACCTTTATTTTCGTATCTCCTAACTCCTCCTGGTATACCAAGGAGGAACAAACGAACTGCCTGAAGTTATAGGTGGTCTCAGAAGAAGCAATATTTCAACTGGACTTTGCTGGATGTTTAAGGGTTCACAGTAGAGAAAATGTGTTGGAGGGTTGGTTGCGGGGAGGGCATTCTAGGCCTGCGGAACAGGGAAAGGTTCTGTCTCCTTTCTCTTTCTCTTCCTAAAGACCCCCAGTCCCTATTCTCCCTATCCCCGATAGCCACAGAGGCTCTGGTGTTGACAAAGTGACGGAACTTTCCTTAAGTTGGTTGACAGGGCTCCCCTGTTATCAGGGCCCACTCTCTTGGGACAGAGGTCTGGGATTCCAGAAAATGGTGGGCTCCAACCTCTTCCAGCAAGAAGTGGCTCACAGGTCCCCACTGCAAGGGGATTCCCTCTTAATCACTTGAATCTTGCCTGTTTCTTCAGCTACTAATCTTGTCCTTTATCTGGCCAAGAAAAGCACATCTTTTCTGCCTATTGACTGAAGCTGAAATGATCACAGCTGGCTTGGACTAGCAGCCTAACTCCAATTCCTCTGAGTGATCATCTTCAGCTTAGGGCAGATACATGGAGACAGAGGTCAGGGTAGGGGTGAAGACACGGGTAGCACAAGGACAATGTCTCCCAAAATCTCTCCTTCCCCTTCCTTAGCCTCTTCCTAAACTCCAAGACTCCTTTTTCCCCTTCCCCCCTACACATGCAAGACTGATTTCTCTGGCTCTTTTCCCATCACTAATAAAGGTAGGAATTTCTTGGCTCATGGACCAGAGCCTTGGAGATCCAGGCTCCTGTGAGTCAGATCTCTGAATCTGGCTGACTCTGCAGGGATCGTAAGGCTGGTGGCCCCCAGCTGCCTCTAAGATTAACAAAGACTTAGCTTCCCATCCCAGTCTGGCTTTCCTCTCCATGGGCAGCCTCTAGAATTGGCACATCTGCCCCAGCCTTGGACAGGAGCACTGACTGCCAGACGGAGTTGTTGGACCAGTCACTGGAAGGGCATGTCCCTTCCATTCCCCTTGGTCTCCTCGTCTTTTCCAGCGGTCATGCCAAAGGAATAGCTCACTGGCAGAACAGAACATTTTCCTTAAATGTCCATCTTTAGCCTCTGATACAGCCAAATGCAGGTGGACCTCACTTTGAGAAAACCCCATAAACAATGAGAATTTACAAAAACATCTGAGAATTCTTCCTGCATGGCTAGCAGTTACATTCATTACAAAGGATTCACTCCAATAAGAGTAGTGATTTTAAGTTCTTATTTTATGCACTCTTCAAAGAGATATTTAGGGATTGGGAAGGAGGTGGGAAGTCAATTTAAGATAATTAGGGATGAAGAAAATGTCTGCAATTATGATGCAAGTCGGTGGTGATACAGAATTTGAAGTATAAAAATTCATTCCCTTACCATGACAAGACAGTTTTTGTAAAGTGACGTGTACTTGACTCTCATGACTCCCAAGATCTGGGTCAAGTGTCTATCTTGGGAAGGAGAAGGCTAACTAGCCAACCCCTAATAGGCAGGTCTAGGGAGAGGGCTAGATTACACGAAGATCCAAAATAAAGTCCTTGACCCTCCATTCCTTTCTTGGGAAGTAAATGGCCTTAGATTGCCCAAGCGTGGGCATCCAAGAGCAGCTGGAGTGTGGACGAATGCAGTGCCACAGTCAGTATTCTGCACCGGATCATTACACACTGACCTGCCAGCCCCCTATTTTTCCAAGGCAGGGGGGATTATCCAGTAATCTGCCAGTGTCAGGCCAGCTGTGGGGGAGATTTATAGGCCCAAATGGAGGACAAATGACATTCTTTAGGCTGAGACTCTTTAAGGAGGAAATGGAGAGGGTGCAGGACTCAGGGCCAGATTTATTAATATTAGGGCAGGACGGGGAAAGTAATTACTATCCTATGAACAGATTGGACTTTTTCTCTAATGATCTATGAGGACACTAAGGTGTCCACTATCCCCTCGACATCCTGAACCCAGGTCTCTCCCAAGAGGACCAAACTGCAAGGCCCCTTGAGAAAAGGAGACACCTGGACAGCCGGGATTGGAAAGATTATCTAGCAACTCAGTCAAATACTTCCCTTGTTCCCAAGACACAAACAGCACAAGAAATACATTTCCTCCAGCTGTGTTCACTGAGTCAATAAAGAGACGAAAGTAATTATTACAGGAAGTTTGGAAAGCATTCTATATAAAACAGATGTATGTATCTAAAACTTTTTCATTAAGTGTCAGACTCATGTTGACATCTGTCTGGTGATACCGTCGCTTGGGTACTTATCTCCCTTAACAGCCTCCTTGGAGGCAGCAACCAAGTCTTAGTCATCTTCACGTGTCCCCTTAGTGTATGACAGTGCCTGGCACATTATTATAGCACTCAGTGGACATCTGATAAATCTAGTTAAACACAAATGGGCAAGGAACCCAGCTTAAAATATCTTTCAATTAAAGAAACTCAATCCTAGAGCATGAGAAAAAATGTTCTAAATCCATTTTCTCTTTTGGGTAGAACAGGGGCCTAAACCTGTGCTGTCGTCCCAAGGTCTGACTTTCTGGGCTTTACGCAAGCTGCTGGGCAGGGATACTTCCCCTCTGCGGTCTGGTGCTTTTTCACCCTCCCTTTTCCATGGTATCAATATACCAACCAGCTCAACACTGGTCCCTCCCTCTCTCTCCAGCCCAATACTGAGACGTGTACACCTGAAGAAGCAGTACTTCAAAAACTTCTCGTATCATCATAGTGAATTGATGAAGCTTCTGAGTTATTAAGCAATCCATTGTAACATTTGTGACCGGTTAACTTTAATTTGTCAAAATAAATCTGCAGTATTTTGCATGTTAGTAATACAGTGCTGGTATTGACAGGTAAAATCATCATCTGCTTACACAGAAACCTTCATTTAGGAGCACACCGTAGGAGGCAAACGGATACACGATAAAAGGCAAATGCAGCCCAAGCAGCGAGCCCTAGAGCGTAACAGGCTGGATGTCAGATTTGAGGATTATCTAATACAACTGTTTAGCTGCCAATCTGATAGAGGGGAAGCTCTCAACCAGGTTACAACCAGAAGAGAAAAATATACTCTGCCTTTTCGTAGAGCGGTGGCCGTTGTGCCTTCGACACCTGGTTGAATCAGTTCATCAGCATCAGAACTCAATTCCAGTTCCAAGACACAGGAGAATTTCACCGCACAACCTATTCAGCCTCCCTTTTCAGTGGCCCGCCCTCACCCCCATCCTGCCGTCAGCTCTCTCCCTCCCAAAAGAAGACACGACGTGGCTTTATTATTGCAGACAAGCTTCTTAAGTGAATAAAGAACGAATACAAAATAGCATTTTAACTGAAGTCATACAATGAAGTCTCACTCCTGTTTATTATACAATGAATTGATAAAACAATCATTTCTAGTATATATCTTTTTTTAAAGAACTAATACCTTCAGGGTTCTGACAACCACACTCTAGCCTGGGGGTAGGGCCCACAATTGCCCTCACTGAGGACTGCTCCTTGAACCACTGTGGAGGAAGCCTGGGCTGTCTGGATTGCGGAGGATAGTGACTGCCAGCCCACCAGAGAGATGAAAGGTCCCAGCAGGCAGAGCCAGAACCCAGTCTTGGGTCTGCATGCCAGGAAATGTGGGCTTCCTCCGAATGTGGACACTGCCCCCCCAATCCAGGTCTCAGCAGGGCCATTCTTGGGCCTTCCCTACACGAGTCCTTCCAGTAGTCCACACATAATGCTCTACATATTAAAAACGAACCATTTTTGTACTGTGGATAAGATCAGTTGTAACAAAGTCATAGCTACATATTTTTCTCTACATTTTGTTTATTGAGACAAACTAATTAAAAGGCACAAACATAGGGCATGTTTACATGGACATTATAACAAACATATACATTAAAAGTGTAGGAATGTGTTGCCTTCCTGCTAAACAGAAAGTTCCTAAGCTTTTATATATACAAAAGTTGTACAATTTAATGTCCTAAAGTACAAAAGATCATTTATAAAATTATTTTACACTAAGTACTATTTATTTTAATTTTTACTATGTAGTTCAACCCCCTAGAACTGTTTTGTATAATGACACACAGATACCTGTCCCTGATGTAGGAAGTCTGCCTCAGATGCAAGGTATTTTGATGCTTGAACTGACACAGTGGGGTATAAACAGAAGTCATCCAGTTTGATAGTCAGTCCTGCAAACATTCTGCAAGATTAACACAACTAGTTTCCATTTCTGTTAACTGCAAAGATTAAAAAATGAAAAAAAAAAACCCCAAAAACATTGCAACTTAAAAAAAAAATCACAGCGTCTTGGTTTTAGTTAACTTTTTTAAAAAACACGATGCTTTAAAAACATTAATGTGTGGCATGATGGTGTAAAGAGTATCTGTTTCCCTACCTTTTGGTTTCTATTTTATGTACAGAGATAAAACATCCTGCTAAGAAATAAAAAGCACATGTTGCAACGTGCACAATCACTGCTGGGTTTCCACAGGAGTGCAGACAGCTATCTCCCTGAAAACACCACAAAGCTGATACAAGTGTTTTCTCAAAGAAAAAAAAGTGATGTCCGTATTTACAAAGTTGAACAAATCTGCACAATACTTGATTAAGAAATGGAAGGAGAAATTAAAAAAAAGAGAGAGAGATACACTCTGCTTGTTCTGAAGGGGCATACTACCTAGTTAGTGGTTAGAATAAAAACTGTATACAATTTAATATAAGACATAAACTCTAGTGAGCAACTAACACATCTGTCTCTGTTGTAACATCAACAGGCTCTGATTGGGAGAGAGGGGCATAACACATCCCAGTGCCTCCAGCGTCTTCCAATTTAAAGCAATATATTTGAACTGTTCCAAAGTACTCCTTGGCTCCCACACAGGAGTCCCACTGGCCTCCTTTTGTTAGGAGCCTGCCTGTCCGCACACTTGACAACTTCTCTGTCAGTCGCGGCCTTTTCTTACCAAAACACAATTTGTATATTTTGGTATTTTTTTTTTTTTAAGATTTTTTTTTTTAAAAAGTCAACTACAATGCTATATTCCATCAGGATTAATATGCTGAGCAATATGTACATCTCCAAATATCAGGTCACAATCCCTATTATATGTTGAAGTTAGAATGATAAATTATCATATGCTTTGCATATCAGAGCTGGTATCACCTTTCCCATAGGGAATGCTGCCTGAAATTAACATATTCCCAAAGGTAAAATGCATATTCTCTGAAATGCATTTTATTATGACAATGCATGTATTTATTCATAAAAACAATAAACACAGACAATTCTACACTAGCTCTCAATCTGTGGATTTAGAATTTCAGGTTAAAATCAGCCATCCACCTTGTATAGGGAGAAGAGTTTTGCTAGCGTTTAGAATAAAATGATTTTTGGGATTAGAAACAGTAATGCTGTTTATTTTATTTTGAAATGGGTTTTTTTTTTAATGATTGGTTTTAATTCTGGCATCTCATCTTGCCAACTACTATCCTGTTTAAGCGATGCTGTCAGCTAAAAGGAATTTCTGATTAAACTAAAGTGGTCCAGTGATAAGTTACATACATACCCTACTTTGAACAATCCCAGCCAAATTGGAGAAAAATGCTACTACACTATTAACTAATGTAATAAAATCTCCCAATTTCATGGTTTACTTTTTGTTTTAATCAACTAAAAGTTAAGTTGCTGGTAAATATTTACTTTAACCCATATTTTAATTTTATAATACTGTTTACCAAGGCGGTGATGTAGGCAAAGCTTGGGGCAAGAAAGGCATGCTCTCTACAGGCCTCATCGCTATATTGAGAGGGGCGGCTAATGTCATAGGCGTGGGCAGATTCATCGGAGATGTGATCGTGACAGGGTGTGCTATGTTCACTGGGGCAGTGACAGGGGTGGGGAGGTTGACTGGGGTAGTGAGTGTTAAAGGAGAGGTCATGGATAATGGACTGGTTATAGTTACAGGATGCCCTATGTTCATTGGGCTGGTTATGTTAACTGCACTTGAAACATTTACTGGACTTCTCATGCTCATTGCAGCTGCCACTGTGACTGGGTTTGACATAGTCCCAGATGACACAGAGGATGTTATATTGAATGGAGTAGTAAGAGTCACAGGTGTCGTAGCAGCCGTGGAGGTTTGGCACAGGTTAGCAGCTTCTAAAATAAAAGACAAAAGGGCCTTTAGACTTTCAAAACAGTGAAAAAAATTCAGTTTCTGAATCAATTTATTTTCATTAAAAAAGTCAAACATTTAATAAATCAAATTACAGTTTTCTACCAAGTCATCAACAGGAAGGGAGGATCCTCCGGAGCTCAAGCCTGGGGGCCAGGGATCTCAGTGTGGGAGTCACCTTTCTGATGCTATACCTCCCGCAAGGACTTAGGCAACTTGTTTAGCCTTGCATTGTTTCAAGTTCAGATTTATTTACCTACCTCATAGTGATGCTGGGAGGATCAGTTAACTTCTGCAAGGTACTCTGCGGGGCAGAGATACCAAGAAGGGCTAAGTGTTCTCACTACCACTTCATGCAGTTCCTCTGAGTTCTAAAGACTTTCCTGGGAAGAGCCAACCACCAGCAGGCCAGGAGAAAGGGCTTGTTTACACAGAGCTGGGCCAATAGTTACACAATAACAGATAGTCAGAAAAATCTTCTCATAAGGCACACTGGAACTAGCAGAGAGAAGTGTGCATACTCAATGATATGTACATTAAAGCCTTCTTAGACACGAAGCCACGTTCTGTCAAGATTTTAAAAATGCATAATTAGAGAATGATAAACACATTATTCTAGTATCACCTGTTTATTTCAGTTTTAGGAAAATCATTCTAGTTAAATCTTGTTTCTGGTTATAATTCTTAACTATGTTAAGAAAGAAAAAATACTCCTCAGTAGATTGATATTCTCCTCCTCACTCCTATTTCTTCTTCTCTTTCTGATGTTGACAGTCACTTACTTTGTCTAGTATCATTTAACTGCCCATATTACACACACCACCAAACATACCAAGAACTAACCAGGCAAGGAGACCCTGCAGTGAGTTGGGGGACCCTGGTCCTTGTTATTTAGCAAAACCTGGGTACTCCCCTTCAAAGCGACACCCTCAACCCATCCCTCAACAAAATTCAGCACCACCTGCTGGTATGCCAGAAAATGGCAGTAAGGAGATGGATAGGTGGGCTGGCTGCGACTTGGCTGTCAAAATGGAGAAATGCATTAGAAACTAAAGACGGAGGTCTGCACATGATCTACACATAGGTCAGATCACCTCAGGTGGACCCTTGAGTCAAGCAGCCATTCCTTGATCAATACAATGTAACTTTGGCATACTCCATACTTTGTATCAGAGATTCCTGAACCTGGCTGATGTTCAAAATCATCTGTCTAGGGAACTTCTTTAAAAAAATGGATTCCAGAGTTGGGCCAAGCGTGGTGGCTCCCGCCTGTAATCCCAGCACTTTGGGAGGCTGAGGTGGGAGGATCGCTTGACGTCACAAGTTTGAGACCAGCCTGAGCAACAGGCTGTCTCTACAAAAAATAGAATAATTAGCAGGACATGGTGGCTACTCTGGAGGTTAAGGCAGGAAGATTGCTTGAGCCCAGCTCAGGAGTCTGAGGCTGCAGTGAGCTATGATGACGCCACTGCACTCTAGCCCAGGTGACAGAGTGAGACCCTGTTTCAAAAAAAAAAAAAAAAACAGTATTCTCAGGAAGGCCAACAGTGAAATTTAGGTGGAATCTAGGAATGTATATGTTTAAAAAGCTCCCAAGATGATGTTAAGATTTCAACCAGGTTTGGAAACTTATATTACCTTTTTTAGGCCTAATTATTTAAAGGGACATTGCTAATTCAAGTTTAGGTTTTCAGGTCAGGAGTCTCCTCTCCCCCAAAAAGATAACATTTACTAACATGAATACAGAGGTCTCTAATATCAGTGGTCATTTCCAGAGAGATTCATACTATGAATGGGAATACAATAGCATTTTGTTTCATGGAGGTCAGAAGATGAGCTGAACAATCAAGTCTTATTGTGCAATCAAACTGAAATACAATACCAAATAGAGGAGTGCAGCAAGAGAGAGAATGAGAGAGAAAACCAACTCACTTTTGAGGTGCCGGTATCAGTGCTAAGGATATTCTCCTCCTGATTTCCCCAAAGGAGTTTTCTCTCTCTGATGTGCTATCCCCCTCACCTCCTCTCCTGTGTTTTCTTTTAACCTAACAGTGTCCTTTTATTATGACTTAAACACTTCACTCCTTCTCTAAGTAAAAGATCCTTCATATACTTTCAACCTGCTATGCAATTGCCATAGCACTACGTTTTTTTGCTCCCCACTGCCAGCTCTCCCTCCACTCCACTCTTCTACCCACAAAACATTTTATTAAAATAATGACAAATCTTCATTTGGAAAAAAGGAACAAGAAGCAGCTGAGCAAGGGTGGAAAGCCTGTCTGGACTGCTGCAGTCTTTTCCTCCAATGCCAGCAGATGTATGAAAAAGGATGCTATTCCTTTTATCTTTATCCTAGTACAGCATGTTTAGAAAAGGCTCGGGGGAAGGCAACAGCCACACTACATGAAAGCAAAAGATGGAAGAAACTACATAGCAAAGGAGTTATATGCACAGGAGTCTATATGCAGAGCATTCTTTGGCATTTAAAATAAAACAGCAAAACATGGCAGAGGTGGGGAGGAAAGAAGGAATTTATAAATTTGTCCTATGGCTGATGATACATTGACAAAATGATTTATTTGAAGTGACTGCACAACAGTCCAGAAGTCAAAGCTGTAACCAGTAGGTTAAAAAGTATGTTGAAAAGTGATATTCCAACTGATTCTTTATAAGATACATGAGAGAAAAAGCTAACCATTCTTACTTAATTTTTCCAACAATTACAGTAAAGTCCCTATTAGCACAAGTGCAGACATGTTAAGCTAAGGCCAGTCACAGTGATAGACTGAAAGAGATTAAGGGTGAGACCAAGAGAAAAAACATCAGCACTATAAAATCCAAAACATGTAATAAATAATACAATGCAGAAAGAACACTAAAGAGCAAAAAATAGCAGAGTTATAAGAAAATGGAACTTACGTACACATAAGGACATTTCATCCACCTCTAAAAGTGGGAATATTTCAGAAAGAAAAAAAAGAGGAGTCCATAATGCATAGAGGTTGACATCAAAAAGGAACTATGAGTATAACAAAGGACCAAATTTAGTTCCAAATTTGTAACAAAAAGTAAATCAAAGGAAAGAACATGGTAAGAAATACTAAGAATTTTTATTTTGTAGTAAGAAAAACTTACCTGGATGCTTTGCTGCCAGTAACTAAACTTTATCATATATTTCCCAGCATTCACAATATTTACATGTTTCCATTAAGCTAGTCGCCCTAAATTGTGGCTTCTCTACTTTGATCACTTGGCAGACCAATTGAAAATACTTCTTTGGTCATACTTTGAACACTGGAAGCCTCATCTCACCTTTCTTCCTTGCTTTGACAGCTTCTTCCCACAGTCTCAGTGTTTCTACCTGCTTCCCTGGCCAGCTTGTCACATGTTGTTGTTGTTGCTGTTGTTGCTGCTGCTGTTGCTGCTGCTGCTGCTGCTTCTGGTTGCTGGTCTCTTCATTCATGCATGCTGTTCCAAAGATAAACCAGAAACACTGGCTGTATTTACCTTTGGAAAGTGTGGCCATTTTTTCAAAATTGACTCCTCATGCCTCTGTGACCTTTTAACCTGATAGCTCTTAATAAGTATATGATTTTTTGGGATTGTGTCTATATTGGTCAAAATAAACAAATTGATTTAAAAAATCTGGAGAAGTAGGGAAAAACAATATGGAAAACAATTTTCTGCATATTAAAAAGCAAGCATCTTTAAAAATGGAAGTTGGGTAATATTAGTATGGATTAATCAATGTTCATCAAAATATCAAATGTTTTAAAATTTCACAATGATGTGCATCAAAAGCAAATTTTTATAAAGTTAAAGTACAACACGCTAGATAATAAACCCAGTGTACTTACAAAGAAGCAAATATGGATGAGATTAAATCACATTAAGCTTTCTTTCCCATTCACTTGTGGCCACCCATTTTTTGAACATTTGATGTTTCTGCTGCATATAAAGTACGTATATAATAGAATACAGGATTAAGAAAATGTCTTCTTCTATTGGTTAGGGCAATCCTAGCAGTGAAAGCCTGGATAAATGCACAGGATAAAATGTGAATTTTATCCACAAGTCTCTAGAATATTCCATTTTTAACTCTGAATTTAAGGTAAACAAAGCACTTAAACCTTCAAGTGGATGTGATACCCCATTTTTCTACAGATTTGGGTTTGAAAAGCAAATTTGTTAACATTGCTTTCACCTTTAGGGTTATTATTAAGGATATGTTATTAATACAATTAGGAGTTAGGAAATACTGGTACTTGAGAATCTTCCTAACTTTAAATAAAAACAATTAAAATTGCCTAGTATGAGATGTAGCTTCCAGCAGGCCTCCATGGCTCATGCCTGTAATCCTAGCATTCTGGGATGCTGAGGCGAGAGGATCACTTGAGGTCAAGAGTTCAAGACCAGACTGACCAACAGTGAGACCCTATCTCCTAGCTGGGTGTTGTGGAGTGTGCTTGTAGTCCCAGCTACTCGGGAGGCTGAGGGAGGAGGATCTCTTGTGCCCAGGAGTTTGAGGTTGTTGTGAGCTAGGCTGATGCCACTGCAGTCTAGCCGGGGAAAACAGAATGAGACTCTGTCTCAAAAAAAAAAGATGTAGCTTCCTAGTGTGGTTTCTGCTGCCTCAATCCTAACACACTAGAGCTTTTTATTCAAACCCCATAAAAGAGTGGACACACTGAAAAATACCTACGGGGAAATTCTGCTCTTCTAATATGGGTGTTAATTGGTAGCACAGGATTGAAAGCAAAATTAGTGGAGAGCTTATCAATGCTGTTGGAAATATGCAGGTAAAGAACGGTTCTGACTCGAATATGCTCTCTCCATTATTGCCTGTTTGCACACTTTAGTAATAGGCGGAAACATGTAAGATGAACATTAACATAGTCCTGAGAGCACACACATGAAAATACATTTGATACATTATAAAAACATACAGATTTCATAATCTGAAAGGCAAAAGAAATAACATCTGAAGCATCACCTACTTTTACTGATGCCTTGTTTACATGTATTACAGTTGATACTTTGGCTCTGCCCGTGAGTCTTTAAGTGGCTGGTGATGTACGCTGCACTCAGAAGCTTCCCACAGATGTTACATGATACCTTGCCTTCGTGGCGCACCATGTGTGTCCGCAGTCTGTCTTTGGTGGCAAAGGCAGCAGTGCATGTCTGCATGAGGGAGGAAAACTTTTTTTAAATATAGACTATCCTGTTCTACTCATTTTAAAGTATGTTATATTCTATGCATTGCCCTACCCATGTCAGCAAGCTGACTTAGCTAGCTGAATTTTACTTCAGAATCATAATTATAATAAAATACTTGATGAATTTTGGACCTTTCCATTTTGGAGGAAGAAAATATATCAACACAGAGTAGTGAAAAGATATAAGCTTTAGAGTCAGTTAATACTGGATTTAAAATGAGCTCTACAATTTACTAAACAGTGTAAAGTTGAACAAGTTAGTTAACCCATCTGAATTTGTTTCTTCATCTGCAAAATGGGGATAATAATTCCCAACTGACAAAATTACTGGTGGATTAACAGCCCAGTGCACATAGCAGGCACTTACTCAATGACACTAGCTTCCTCCCTCTAATTAGATTTTTCTTAGAATTCAACCATTTACTTAATAAAATCAGTCATTAACAAATTTAACTCAAAGCAGCACCAGTACTCCAGCAACAAACCAGAATTACTGATGCCTAAAACAGTCATTTGATTTAGCAAAGTTCTTAACCTTTTTGTTATCACAACTGATGTCAAATAAAATCACTAACCTGAACAGATTTCCAAACAACTAGAAAATGCTCCAATTTGGTAATAGCAAAAGTCCAGTACGTGATTAACATTTGAAGAAAAATTCATATTTTCTCCTACTTCAATTAAAACAACCTCAATCATCAATCCGGAAATTAATTCAAAGCCCTTTATTCTTTTATTCATTCCAAATACACAACAATCTTTGCAAGACTATAAATTTTTTTCTTATAATAAGAAATGCTGTTGCCCAGGAAAAGGGAAATATAGCTTAACAAAAATAACACAGAAATTCTTAAATAATCTTGTCTTACAGAAATAGAAGCTGTTACTTATATTTTATGAAACTAGAATTCAAATAGGCCACATTTACTCAAGCCAGTGATTTAAAGACTATTCAAGAATGGCGAGATTTGACTGGCTCAGACCTTCTGTATAACGTGCATTTAGTATCACACTAAAGATAAGTCATTTTAACTCTTACTTGGCATTTGAAGGGTCTCTCTGTTGAATGAACATGTTTTACGTGACAGCTTAAGTGGTCAGGCCTGTGAAAGAGAGAGTTTCAACAGAAGATGTAATATAACACACAAAGAAATGCTACTTATGTGATGCTTACATGCTTGGCAGATGGGGAGGGGGCATTTTAAAGAAAGTTAGCAAAATCACCAACCCCTCTCCCCCAGTGCAAGCCTCCTTACCTCTCTTACCATAAACAAAAGTCTTAGTCCTTTACCTGTTAATTTTCTCTCCTAGTCAACATCAAATCATATTAGGTCTTAATTCTTTACAATTACAAAACACCTGAAGTTTTAGTCCTAACACCTGCCAAAAACAGCTACTACTATATTAACTCTAAAAGCTTTTAAAAATGAAAATTAGTGAAATGTTAGTACCCACAGAAAAATGGAAAAACGTTCTTCTAAAAGTTTTATTAAAAGTATCCAAGGACTTCCAGGAAATGAGTTTCTTGATTTACGCAGTGAACCTTATGTGTAGTCTCCCGACTGAATTTGAAACCGGTGGTTTTGCAGTGTAAGAAGTATCCATGTGCCAAATGAAGGCCTGAGTCCACCAAGACACTTCTTAAATGAAATAATAGGTTAATCACTATGTACCACTTGTCAACCACACCAAACTGGAGTTAGACCTGGAAGCATAATGCTTATCTATCACCAATCTCTAATAACACAGGCCTGCCCACATCTAGTCTCACATAAACCTTCCAGATCACACAGACAAAACTGAAGTTCACTGATACCATAATGAAGAAAAGCAAAGCAAAATGCAGTACCTCGAGAAGCCTTTCCCACAAACACTGCAAGTATAGGGTTTGGTGATGCCTCCTTCATGAGACCTCACATGGTAAGTCATCCGGTCCTTCCTCTTGAAGCGCTGATTACAAATAGGACACTCAAAGGGCTTCTCGTCTGAATGGGAGAGCTTGTGCCGATTGAGGTGGTACACATCTCGGAAGGCCTTCCCACACATCTCACAGGCATGGTTCTTCTTGACAGGCTTACTGGGTTTCTTGACAGACTGAGTCACGGGCATAGCTGTGGTGCTGGCACTGCTACTGGGGTTGGTGCCCGAGGAAGATGTAGTGACTGTTGACAAGATGCCTGCAATGGTTGAGACCAACGAAGTTCGGCTGCTGTCCCCAGCGATGGTAGAGATAAGGGGAACCACCGTGGTGGGGGTTTTCTTTGCCCGGGACACCAATTTGATCCCTGTGTGGCAGGATTCATGGCGCCTCAGGTGATAGCTGTCCCTGAAAGCTTTACTGCAGTAAGTGCACACAAATGAAGTTTTGGGTTTTTCTTTTTTAATTCCAATGGCATCCTTTAATGTTTCTGGTGCAGCCTGAGGTTTCTGAGTTATTGGTATTGGAAGCAATGGTTTCTGATCAGGGGGCTCCACAGCAGAGCTCAGGAGGGGCAGCAAGCTGTTCTGTGCTGCCTGCTGTTGGTGATGGGAGGCTTCATGGGCCTAAAACCAAACATTTACACTTCAGAAACTCAGCCTCTCACAATGACCTTCAAAATTCAACATGCTCCAGACAATAGAGACCAGAAGAAACAGTCAAAGAGTCTGTAAGCTATTCTCTGCAACAGAGATCCAGCAACCACCTAGTCACTCTCAGAGCTCCCAATATAAAGCATTGAAAAATCACTGTGCAGACATAAAACTTTTGCGACTAAGTTGCTGACAGTGATCTTGCTTTTGAACAGCTGACTAAACTACAGACTACTCTGGTTCATAAGGGACATACCAGCTGATGAAATCAGTTTGCAGTAGCCTGTCAGTGCTGAAACCAAGCTTAAATAAGTTGTCAAAAAAATTACACTCCAGGCTGAAGTATTTAACAGTACCTTACTGTAGCAACACACAAACACACACACACACATACACACAATGACATAATCATCTACTTGTCTATTACCCAGTAAACGAAAAGCATCAAGTTTTTCCCTTTCTATCAGAAAACTCATAGTGATTGAGGAAGGGGGCTGTTGCTAAGTGATGAAAGAAAAGTAGTTCTCTGAATACATATGCTAGCTGTTAAGCTGAAGTTTTCACTGACTCTACTAAAAGATCTGGTCGAAACAAAACTTGCTATTAATCAACCTGGAAGGCATCTGTGAAGGTAACCCACAGCAAAACACCTGTCAGTTGTTCTCAGGTCATTTAATCTTATACTAGAGTCTACATCTTTTAGCAACACTAGCTGTTCAAACCCTAAATTCTCAAAGACAGACTGAGAAAAACAAACAAACAACAAACACTTAAATTCCTTTTATGTTCATCTTCTTCCAGCAGTTCCAGCAGTTGTAGGTTTCGATAAAGTATTAGACATTTGCTGGTATAACGTGCTTCTCCACTTCAAAACTGGGGGCTAGATACTGTCTGGAAATTTTCATTAGCTGCACTGAAATCAAAATTTCATCGTGGATCAGGTTCCTGGTATTTATGAGTAGTTGCTCTCTTGGTTCTGATTCTTTCAAAATTCTCCATACCTTCATACTGATAAACATTTAGGAAATGATGGAAAAAATTCCTGAAATAGTTCTTCCTAATATGTTGTTCTTTACCAACGTTATTTTTGAAACTCTCGACAGAGTGTTGAGTTTTGTAATCCTAAAAGGATACAGGCACTCAGAGCTATGAGTTCCAAATATTTAAGCATACAAAGTCCTAGGAGGGACCTATCCCATCTAGACATTTTAGACAGTTATTTGCCCTCTCATTCTATAACCACAAGTGCTACAGCTAACTTGATTAAGGAAGAAAAGGACACACACACACTCACTCACTCACACATAGCTCCCCCTTTGATGGATAAGAACATCTACCACACATTGTTCCATGTTTACTTGATGGCAGCATGACAGTCTGGAATTAGTCTCTCCCAAATGATTAGGAGGTGTGGTATCCAGAGTTATCACCTTCAATTTAATAATTTTGATTTAATCACTCTTTGAGTCCTGGAAGTGCTCTCAGAAATTGTGTGGTTACTTATGAGTATCTTTCTGGACTTAGTGCACATAACCGAAGTACAGTCCACTTTTAATCTAATTTGTAAAGCTCCTGTAACAGTGAGGGTCTATCTACCCAGGTGACATCAGCAGAAATTTTACAGAATTTGGACTGGACTCTAATCTCACCCCTCTTCCAACCTTGCTGTAAGACACTCAAGTTTCCATACAGTATACAAATGGTTAATAGTTGGAGATAGCTCAAGATATACTATTTCAAAGGCTAACAGATCAGATAATAGGGAATGCAAATCTTCTGGACAAAGTTCAGACTTATAGAAGCATTTTTCAATTCTAAACAACCATTAGTACGATGGAGTACTAAAAGCACTTACTGCCATTTTACCAATTCAGATGTCTGTGGCAACATAAAGTATTTTTACAGCATTGCTGAAGCTCACTCTCATACGAGGGTCACACCAGGTCCCTGCTTCTTGGGTGAAATGCTGTAGAACCACTACGGGAATCACTCTCTGAGGATTCCTAGGATCCCCACACTTCTACAGGAAGCCTTCTAAGGGGGAACTGGGTTTTCCCAACTTGTTCTCTGGGGGAGAGACAGAGTAAAATAACAACCACAGCTGGCCTTTAGTTAAGTGATTTACTTTTAAATTTATTTTTAAAATATAACTTCTGGGCTTTTATTTGACTATCATCATCAAATCAAATTTTTAATTTTATCTCCCATCTCTTTTGACTGCAAGGTTTTTTAACCCTGCCCAAACTTTCGTTTTTCTGAGGCTGGCAAAAAACTAAACAGAAATGTTATTTCATCACCCAGGGTAGTAGGATATGGCACCACGAAATCTCCAGTGCCAGAGGGTAAAAGATTTTGTACTGAACAAATTAGCATCGGTGAGTCATATCTTGAATGTCCTGTTAGAAGAATAATCCATCAAACATTTTAGGAGCTATAGCTTTCACTTTCCACCAGGTTATCTGGAAAGCAAGCAGGTATTAAATTGTTTTAAAATATAAATTCAATAGGATGCTCCAGGAAACAAACAAGAAAATTTAACTCCATTCCTCCAGTGAAAATTAACTTAATATCAGAACTGATTAAGTCTATTCATACCTTTCCATAGAAAAGGCTGAAATATTCTCCTCATCCATTCAACTGCCCTTGGCTCTACATTTTAAGTTTTCCAACAATTTTCACTGCACACCTTGCCAAGCCCAGGATCAAATATTAGCTTTCACATTTCTCCATCAGGTGGAAAAAAAAGATTTTAATAGCTGAAAACTATTAAATAGTATAAAATCTAACTAAAAAGTTGATCAAAATGCTTGGCATTTGCTTTATCCAGGGACGGAATAATAATTTTTTAAGAAGTAGTCAAAAAAATATTCAGCTAGCTTTCTAAAGATGAGTTATAAGTTTTTCCTGTTTTTTTTTCAATCTCTATTAAGTTTGTAGACACCAGGTTTAATACAGTTTTTTTAATCACGTGAAAAATCACTTCAGTGGCCCATCGATCCCATATCTTTTCTTTTTCTCGAGAAAAATAAAGCATTTGCCATCTTTACACCAACCTGGATGACAGCTAGTCATGTATCATTTCTTTTCCAGTGCATTTTAAGTTGGTTTACAACATTATTATCAAGCTTATCAAAGCACAATAAAACAATACTACACCATAATGAGAAAAGGAGGAAGTTCCTGAGTTTCATAATTTTGAGTATTTTCCATTTTAAGAAGCCCAAATATATTCAGTAACTGCTTAAAAACAAATTTCCATATTTGAAAAAATATATGTCTTAAAACAATAAACTAGGTCTACACAACAGGTACTGTCTGAATTCTCCAATTCCCTATATTAAATTCACTGGGATGAATCCAGTGACTGGAAGGATAATTTTTTGAAAATTCTGCATCCGTTCCTGGTTAGTTCCGAAAGGTCTCAAGCGCCCAAGCTACGCGTTTGGGATTTCACGAAGTATTCAAAGAAGGAAAATAACTCAGAGAGGCGGGAAGAACGCACTTAGAAGTGACGAGCTAGCTTCCTAACCTCCTCCGGTTCCGAAGTTTCCCTGTGAGCTCATCGCTACTGCCCACTAAATGCTTCGCATGCAAACAGAAACGAAGCAAGAAAAAAATAAGTTCCAGGCTAGATCTTCCAAAGAGGGGTCCCCCACCTAAAGTGGGCGGGCAAGAGAATTGCCAACGTACCGGCTACAGTCACTTTTAAGTTTCTTGTAAAAAGCAAAGACCAACACCCCAATGAGTGACTCATCTGGGGGCTTTGTAAGCGGACTTTGTTTGCGCTCTCCGCTTTCCGTCTCCCCACTAGGTTGGAGCAAACGATCGAGGTGGGCCGAGAGAGAGAAGCGCTCCGGGAGAAGGTCGCGCCTCCAGGAGTCCCGGCCCCCAGCGCTCCCCCCCTCCCCAGCCCGGCCCGGCTGGGGGATTCCCCGGGCTGAACGGGACGGCGGGAGAGCTGGACGGAGGGAAAAGGTGTCAGCTGCCAAGGCTCGGCTGGGGCTTGGGAAAGAAAAAATGTAAATCCAGTGAAAAAGTTTAGGGAGGGGAAACACACTCACAACACCCCCTCCACTGGGTAAACACAAGGGGGGGCGGCGGGAAGGGGGAGTGGCGGGGAACCTAGACATACCCGCTATTCGCGGGGATGCGGGAGGGGGGGTCAGAAAGTCAACATACACACGCATATACACAAAAAGAAAGGAGAGGGAGGTGAAAAGAAAGAGCGAGCGAAAGATGGATGAAGTGGGGGGGTGGAACGAGACTCAGAGCAGGACCTGGGGACCCCCCTCACCCCACGGTGCGGGACCCGGCTGGCGCGCAGTGGCTGGGCAGCCCGCGCTATCCAGCGGCCCGGCGCCCTCCTTTCTCTGGGCCTCGGGGTGGTGACAGCGATCGGCCTCCTCCCTTCCCCTTCAGGGCAGGAGAGAAGGGTGTGTGTGTGTATGTGTGTGTGTGCGCGTGTGTGTGCTGGGGGGGCTCTGGGTTCACCCCGAGGCCTGCTCTCTCCCCCGCACCCCGTGAGGCCGCCTCCTTTCACCTCAGCAGCCCGGCTCCGCCGGGGCGGGCGGGCGGAAAAACAAAGGGGGATTAAGGCCGGGCCGGAGAGCGGAGCCGGGAGGGAGGGGAGGAGGAGCGCCCGCCCGCCCGCCAGCCCGGGGCCCGGCCCCCCTGTCCCCCCCGTGCCCCCCCGGGGGGGCCCCCAGTACCTGGAACAGGAACGCGGTCCAGTTGGCCTCCATGGCTGCGGCGGCCGACCCCCCTCCTCCCCACTCCCCCCGCTCGGGGAGCCTCCTCAGCCGGAGGAGGCGACAACAAAGCGGCGGCGGCGGCGGCGGCAGCGGCAGCGGCGGCTCCTCAACATGGCAGCGCCGAGCGCGGCCACTTCCGGTAACCTCCGGGACGCACCACCGCGGCGGCGAGCGCGGGCGGGGGGGGAGCCCCGGCCCGGCCGCCGCCGCCCCCAGTTGCCCCGACCCCTTCTGGGCGTCCCGGCTGCCGGCTCGCCGCCTGGGAGCTCAGCCAGTGCCTGCCGGCGGTGGGGTCAGAGCCCCCGCGGGGGGGCTGGGGTGGGGCCGGGGGCGGGGATGGGGCGCGGCGTCCCCCCCCGCGGGGGTGTGTGGTGCTGCGGTCCGTGGCTCAGGCAGCTGGAGCAGGGGGAGCTCAGGAGAGAAGATGGAGGACGCCAGGGTCTGGCGCTGGCCCGCTGGGCACAGCTGGGCCATCTCCCGTGACTCAGACACGGTGCCCAGCAACATCGCGTCCCTATTAAACTCTCAGCGGAGGGCACGGACCACGGCGGACACCTGGCGCTTCAGTCCCTCCTGCACAGCATGGCCCCTACCTCCAAATTAGGGGAAGCCCCTTTGACTTCGAGTGTCTGTCCCTTTTGGCATTTCATTCCGGGCTGGCTAAGTCCTACACACTCCTGCTATGATATGCATCTCCCTCTGAGTAGCCTTCTAACTCAAGCAGGGAATCCCACTGGGGTGCAGCCTCAGATCCTCCCAGTGTCGAGGGAAACACTTCCCACGCGTAGAGATGTCATTACTGGGTTATTCTTGGGTAAAGGGCTGAGCTTCCCCATCCTCCCCTTCACTCCAGATAGGATGTGAAATTCTACCCTAATACCCCTCCTCTCCCGCCAAAAATAATAAAAATAACAAGTGAGAAAGTATAGACAAATTATTTTAGTCCTTTAGTACAGTCTGTTTCCTTCTTCACTCCCCCAGAACAAAAATCGAACTTCTGGTTGGACAGCGTCAGGAGATGTCACGGAGGTGACCCCAGCCTCTGTTTGCAGTTCCAAGTCTTCCATGTAGGCGTCACTGCTGCTGGAACTTTGTAGATGAGGAGCCTGTATGATGATGTCTTTAACGTTTTCTATCCTTTCCTCACATAGAGGTAGCTACTGGGAATATCAGAGACAAGCTATTATTAAACAAGTGTCTCTAGTCCAAGAAGTCTCCTGTGGTAGGGAAATGAGAGGGCAGGCTATATCACTGATATTTTTATAAACTCTAGTTTAAAAAAAAAAAACTTCAGATGGACACATTATTTCAAGATTTCAAATCTTTCAAAACCAACTTACTTGTATCTCATCCCATTTATTCCCCTCTATACACTTCTAATCAAGGTTACCATCTCCAGCTTCCCCTAAACATACACAATAAAAATATTATGGCTGCAGAATTCTATGGCAATAGAAACTGACGAGGTACCGTAATTTGACAGTCGGTTTCCTTTCCATCCACTACAAAAGTATACCCCCTTCCACTCTTTCCTCATTCTCAGTCACCAGAATGAAGGGGCTGGAAAATGTTGGTCTGGTTCCTTTTAGAGCTGATGCCCCATTGAATACTGCCTGGAGGCTTTGGGGATGCATGAGAAGTTCCGGGGTTTGGATCAGTAGCAGAAGCAGGTAACACACCAGAGAACTGGTTAGCCTAAGACAGGAGGGGACAGAAAACGATGAAGAGTTTCTCATACACTCCTCAGCCAAACTGCTACAGCGGCCCCCATGTCTCCTATAATGTCCATAAGTCTCTCTTGCAAAGAAAAATAATATGGTTCAGGAAGCCTAAGTTTATATACATGCAAAATAAGGAGAGAACTAAGATGTAAACCTAAGGAATTAACTAGGTAAACTAAAACCTTTATGTTCTTGCTCTGACCTTGGACACTGTATGTCCTTTTATTTTTATCCGGTGCACAGCAGATCTATGCTTCTTCCCTGCTTTAACACATTCACTTCCAGGTCTCTGTAATGCAGCTCCCTCAGTTTTCCTTCTCTGCATAGCCTCTCCTCCTCAGCTGCTGCCTTTCAAATTGTGGTGAAAATGAAGCTTCAGGATTATGAAAACCAGTACTTCATGAAGACCATTATTCTAATGACCACATTGCTGAACTTCTTAGCCTGGGATCTAGAAACCCCTTCCCCAACAATCTTTCAAACAGCACCTCTGGGGAGGGGTTTCCCTATTAAAAGGAAGTAGAGGTCAAGTGAAAACAGTCCAGTTCTCATTACTAAAAAGCTGAGATTCTTAAGTATCACTTTTCTTGAGGAAAATGGATAACTTTATCTCTATCCATAAGACAAAACCAGAAATCCTGATTGTTTCCCAAACTTCCCCTTAAAAAGAAGAATTAACAACCTCAGATGAAATTTTAAACACTGAGATATTTTCCAGAAGGAAAATATACAAAAGTTTAGACAAGTACTCAAAAACAATCAGTTACAACTGTTAGAGGAATATAATGAAACCACTATAATCAAATACTATATCCCTAGAAGGGGCATTTCTACTTTTAGGACAGACAGTATCTTTAACCACCAACAAAACAAGCCCCTCCTCAAGCCAGCTTCCACAGACCATATCCTGGGATCCAGTGAAAAGACTACTGATGTCTAAAGCCAGTAAATTAATCTTTATTATAAACAGCTTTCAGTTAGTAAATCAATGGTGTTACCTTCAAACATGAATATCTGAAATGGTTGGTGTCTAAGCAAAAAATAAGAAGTGCCTACATTCACCGACACAAAAGTCAGATCCCCAACTGCCCTGTTCAGATTTCTCTTCCGCTCTCCCCTACCCCAAGTTGTATGACCTGTCACCTAACCTTTTAGGGCCTCAGTTTCTTCATCTGGAAAATGAGAAGAAAATATCTATCCCACAGGGGCCACCTATGGATTAAACAAGAAATGTATATAAAATGCTTAGAACACTTCCTGAAATACAACAAATGCTAAGTAAATATTTTTATTGGTGCTACTAAGTGGTTCTAGATTAACTCTGGGGCTGAGAACTCTGCATTACCTCCTTGGAGCCAGTTAATTATTCCTTTCACTTTCTCTTAAAGTGACAGGTTTTCTTCTATCCCTCTCTCCCTCAAAGAGCACTAAAGTAAATGGCCAAAGGACTAATGACACATGACAAAGGAAGATGCCTATTAAGATCTGTTTTTCTAAAGATAACTTTTAGCAGATATTAGAAAGCAACAGGATATTTCCTTCCTAGTGTGGAGAGGATTTTACAGTTCTGTGAATAAATACATTAAGGATTTAGATTATAGATTTAGAATCCTAGGAACAGAAAGTATCTCTGTTGTTGTCAGTTACCTGTACCCAAGTAAGACTGCTCCACAAACCAAAAACAAATCAAATCCAAAATTTCTAGTAGAAAGTTAGAATCAGTTAGAAACTTCAAATTGGCAAGCTAATGAACTCTTCATGCAAGAAAGCTAGAACGACAATTAACAAATCCAATTCTAAAAACCAAGACTACAATATTTAGAAATACCAAAAAGCTCTGGGCAAAAAGAAGTATCATCTTTCAATATCAGCCTCAATGCAATTGGGGACCAGATCAAGCAAACTGCTTTCCCCCAACCCTGACAAAACCCCAAGCTTCTCAGGAGGAAAGCAGAAGCTAGCTCCTTCCCCCACCCCCAAGCTGGATAACCACACTAAGGGCTTAAAGCCACTTGCCTGTGGCCCATGTGGTCAGAAGTGGGGTGTGTGTTTCTATTCTACCACCTAAAGTGTCACCACTAGTTATTTCTGTTTTAACTGACAAGGTGAGGAAGAGGAAACAATTTTTTTCTCCCTGAATACCTTTTTAAGTTCTTTGACAGCTGGAACATACTCAAAGAGAACAAAAGGACAGGGAAAAAATCTACCCATTTTCCTAGTAGACATTGAGTTCAACTGGTAGTTGAGGGTTCTTAATTAAAATTAGCCCAGTGTGGTGGTGCATGCCTACAGTCCCAGCTATTCGGGAGGCTGAGGCAGGAGGATGGCTCAAGCCCAGGAGTTTGAGGTTATAGTGAGCTCTCATCATGCCCCTGCACTCCAGCCTGGGCAGCAGGGCCAAAACCTGTTTCAAAAAAAAAAAAAAAGAAAACCACACTCTTGCTTCTAACAAGGTCACACACCCAAGACTTCAAAAATGAGTCCAAAGCCATGGAATCATACTTACCACCTTAACTCTTCTTGAAAGACACTGGTAAAATCAATGCTAAACCTATCAGCTTCACCCATAAAGCATTTGCACAGAAATACCATCTTCCATCTTACAACTCTTGAATGACTGACAGAGAATATCACACAAATAGCAAAGTCCACAAGAAGGAAAGAAACTAAGACAGGTCAAAAATACACCAAGTAAGAAATTCAATACAACTGGAAAACATACTCTCAGGCACCGACATTTCTCCTTTGGACACCTGTTCTTCACTGCCCTCAGATGCCCCAGGACCAGGGTAATGGCTGAGCTTGAAAAAAGTTGATACCTAACAGGTCACACAAACTTGGTGGGCCTGAACCAAACTACAAAGATCAGCTCAATTCCATCATTGTGCGAATATCAAAAACATAAATTAAATCCTTACACACAAATTTCTCTGGTATGGAGGTAAACTTCTCAGTGGCTATAGCCTCCACCCCAAACACATTAAAAGAGGGATGTAATGACACTAAACAGATATGCTATCATCTGTATTACCAGAAAAAACAAAAATGCTAGTCATGTGCAAAAAAATTTACTAATTGTTTATGCCTGTCCAAATGTTCTCCTGAAGAGTAAGGGCAGGGCATAAACATATGTATCAAGTGAACACTCTACCAAGAGAAACATCTCTCTTCAGCTTTTTCTTCACTGGGTCAATTTGATCTTCATCTGAGGGTCCCTCCATTCTCAGCAGTAAAGGGAATGGGGAATAACGAAACAGGTGTTGAGGAACCTATGTAGGATGTTCCCTGGGTGAGGTAAGTGAGCAGCAGGGGCCTGTGACACCAGTATGACATTACAAGACTAGCTGGACTAAGCTTTGGGAAGTCCGCTCCATTCTAGCAAGCAATGCCAACAGATGGCAACACAAGGCCTGGACAACATAAGATCCTGCTAAGGCTCCAAGTGAGGGAATTAACTCCTCAAAGGATACTGTTTCTTGACTCTGAGAAGTCTCTGAACTAGAAACTGCCACAAGTTCTACATTTAGTCATCTGCTCCAGGCATAAATGCAGGTAAAGGGACCTAGTGAACTGGTTGTTAAAAGCTCTATACAGAAACAACAGCTATACTCAGCATTTACTCTTTAAGCTGTGAATAACACATCGAGCTTACCAGCTGCTGACCGCAAATACTACTTGAAGAACTTCACCCTTGGTTGCCTGAGCAGTGGCAGCAAATTCTCTGCTAGGCCTGAAGGAAGACCAGAATTCCTAGAGGGCACGATAGATTTTGACCTGATGAACAACGAATCTAGAGTTTTCCTTTGAAGTACCTTTGGTCTCTCTAACAAAGCACACAGGCTCTACTCAACCAGCTAACAGAAGTTAATTATCCCTCTGTCCCCAGGGCCTGACCCTGTCCTCTGCTAGCTTTTTATTTTACTGAACTTAGGTAGGTCCCACCCCCTCAGCTTCCAGCTGTTTCCTCTTATTTCTCCAGCTTCCTCTTTCCCCTCACCTCTCCTTTCACTTTCTTTCCCCTTTCATTCAGCAATGAATGCTCAGAAAGCAGATGGCAAGTAGTCAACCCAAGCCAGTGAAAATACTTCCTGAGCATCAGGTATAAAGCAAACCTAGAAACAGACGCTGTGGGGGTTGGAATAGAGCATACATACTATTTCTGCCTTTTAGTAGTTTCTACTTTTAAGTGGCAAAGGCATACTCTTTCCTCACATATGAAAGAATATTTTCAGACCCATTTCTTAATAGCCATATAATATGGGACCAAAAACAAAAAAAAATCCCTTAGTGATACTTCTTAGGGACAAGAGGATTGCTTGCATCACAACTGGTCACTTTTACTGCTACAGTAATTTGTTCGTGGTCTCTTCCATAGCACATCTAGGGAAATATGCTGAAGCCTGAGGAAACCCCATATGTATTCTATACACATTTATTTAGCTGAGGCAGTTATTCTGATCACTTAAGCACATGAAAGGGTCCAAGTTGGTACAACAATCTGTGATTAGACCTCTCACCAGAGTTGAACTAAGAAAATTCAGGTAAACTTGACTATCAGAGGGTAGGTTTGGAATTTGTTCCAGTGATATCAACACTATGGCTTAGGAGTTTTGAGATGGAAACTCACCTGGGAAGACAAGGAGGAGAAAGGGAAGGAGCACCACAAATTCCATATCCCAAGTCAGTAGTCCACTCTTAATTTAGGAGTCTCTCCCAGTGACTTGAAGAGTCCTGGCAAATACCCAGTCCTAGAAGTATCATATGGATGACAACTAAAGAGAAACAGCTCAGATATAGCCCCAAATTCAGGCCATGCTGAGAATTCCAACCTAGAAAGTTGTAGTGAAGATTTTGAAAGGCCAGCAAAAACTAACTTACCAGTTCATAGTTCATTTTAATCAGCTTGAATACAAAGACGTTTCTAACATAGACCCTCTACTTAGAAAAATGGCTCACGTATAGCATTATCTCAGAACTATTTTGGAAGCACTACTATTTCAGTAAACCAAAAAATATTGAGCACCTATTAAATGCCAGGAGCTGCATTAGCCACTGGAGATACTTCTAAGAATCTCCTCCACTGAAGAAAACAAGACTTGTAAAGAAATTATAAACCAGTTATAGACATTTGTACAAAGTGTTTAAGGAGCACTGGGAAGGAAGGAAATTATTAAAGGGGCTATCTGCCTTATTGTTCTCATATAAGCGATAGCTTTGACATTGTTCCATCTAGGGTTGCTGAATACAAAAACTGATAACCTAAGAGGCTGTATAATCAGGCTAACTGTAATGCAAACATTTTTACTGCAAATTGGAAAGTGGGAGGTCACCACACATTGGCTTTCAAAACTCAGGTACCTAGACTAGTAACTTGTGGACCTGTTTTACTAATATAAATTTAAGTGTATACTCAGCTATCAAAACAAACGCAGACATTTGTAGACATTTACCCATCCACAAGTTCTTTTCTATGCTCTTGTGGGGCTGCTGCCTAGTTACTGAGTAGCTAGCCAGGCCCTGGCCACCGTGTGACCTGCTGTCCTTCTGTGGGGCCAGCCTGAATAGTAAGGGTCAAAAGAAGGCAAGGGCTTCTCTGAGAGTTAGCTGTGCACTGCACACTGGGAAGGCAGGGAGCTAAGCATCTTACTTTCTTGCTGCCAGGCTCTGGGCCATGGCCACTATGACTAGATACTGCTGATTGGGACTATCACCCAGGTCCCAGAGTAAGCACATGGATCAAAGACAGCACCATGGGACACCCTGGTGGCATTAGGTAGATATTACAGGTGATGTTCACTTTAGTCCAAGACTTATTCACACCCCCTAAGAACCTCCCAACTGCAAAAGGTAGGCTGGCTTAAAAAAGCAGTGTGGTAGTAAAATAAACAAGAATTTGTCATCAGAAGACCTGGATTCAAGTTCTGGGCCTGCCACTTTAACATCTTTGAGTCTATTTCCTCAAAGTGCAAAATGAGGCTAAATACTACTTGAGGATTAAAATGAGTCAAAGTACTTTGTAAAATAGTTAGCTATTACTTTCATTAAGATCAGGTATTTGTCCCATGGCCTTGCATTTTCCCCTCAAAATTTTCCATTAAAAAAGATAGCAAGGGCATGAAACCTTGGGGTTACTACTATTTTAGAAATAAGCCCAATCTGATTGGAGCAGCACCCTGTGCCTAAGATTTAAGCTATGTGGCACACTTGCCTAGGATTTCATTAATGTATTTATTATTCACATGTATTAATGTACATGTACCAGCATACTGGGCATCTTGGTAGAAATGTCAAAATGTTAAAAACACAGCCCTTGTTCACTGAGTTTACTATGTAGCTCAGGGAAATAAAACACAAACGTGCAACTAGAGAACAGGTTAAAGGGAACATGCATATGTAACATACTATATAAGCATGCTGAAGAAAAGCAAAGCAGAAATAGAGTGCAATTAATTCAAGAATGCTTCAATCATAGCTGATCAAGAGGTGGAAGAATTTTTAACAGAAAAAGGAATGAGGCTAGATTTTGCAGGATTTGGGAAGTGGAGTATTAAATATAAGTATCTGCTAGGTCTCTTGGCCTTGAGAGAATTGCTTCAGCTAGCTGATCCTCTCTTATCAGCATAAAGGTCAGGGTCAAGGTCCTGAAGTGAAGTCTAAGATTCTTTCCCAACCCAAGGAATAATACACATAATATCCAGTCTCTTCACTATAAACAAGCCTTCTATAAATCTATGTATTAATCCCTTTATGAATAACTACTAACCAAAAAAAAAAAAAAGGAACTAAAATGATTCAGTCTCAATGAGAGATCTGCAGAGATTCTCACTGAGGCAGGATCACTAAATTCTGAGGCGACTTAAGCTTTCCTCTGTAAGAATCAAGCTTAAGAATAAATGAGAGAAAAAGGATACCCAGGAGGAAGTAGCAAGAGAGGGAACTGCTTAGTTTTTTAGGAGACAATGCCATCAATTTTTGATGATTTATACTGAAAGAAGTGTGCACAGCTTACAAAACAACTTTCTTCTTGATTTTGCAAAACCAATTTGGGGGGCAACATTTACTTTTGAAATTATACTTGGACTTAGGCTAGCATTTAAATTCATTGAAATTTCCTGGCTTCACATCTGAGGAGGGATTATTTGATCCAATGTTAGGATTGAAATACTTTCCCTAATAATCCACCCATAGTTAACCAATAATTTGTAAAATATGGACTTCTACAGAGCTTCTTTTGGTGGTACTAAGTTCTTTCCGTGTCTTATCAATCCATATAAACTGTCAGCATTGTATCTGGCTCACTGGAAACACAATTATTACAGAAATTCCATCAGATAGGAAAAATCAACACACACAAAACATTCGACAGTAATGAGATGAATTATAAGGCAACTAAATGCATCTTGAAGATAGCTATTAAAGGGCTTTAGTAGCTTGCTTAGTTTCAGGAATGAAGTGTGACTTGAGCCAAACCTTTGAGGCTTTGAGGAAGCAGGGAGACTGCCAAGGGGGGAGTGTGTCTGAAAATATAAGCAGATACACAGAAGCGAAACCAAACATGGTTACTATCAACCAGAGCAGGGGAAGATACGACTAACGACAGCAATAAACTTGAGAGATGGAATATAACACTGTTGAAAGGGAGTGGTATGTTTTAGGAAGCTGACTTGATACCCAGGATGGAGAGACTGGTGTCACTGAAACCAGTTAAACAGTTCAGGAATGAATTTGGGTGCGCACAAGAATGCTGGTAAGGCAACTGAAAATGGGAGACAAACCCAAACAGCCTTTTAAAGAAGTCTTATTTGACAAATAAACAAATCTTTAGTTTAGCCTAAGTCATAGACACAATGGCACTGTGGCTAAGACATAGAACTTAACTATTTGCTATTTTTAGAGGACAAAGGAGCCATCTTGGTTTTCTTTGTAGTGTGCTTGCAGTACAGCCAATTGTTTTACATTTCTAGTCTAAGACATGGATGTCACTCTTGGTTTAGTATTTTATGGCCCAAAGTTCTAGGCATGCCACTGTTAAGTGTAGAAGAGATTCAGCCCAGAACTTCCCAGTCCTACTTAAAGACTGTAGGTTCCCTTTGACTGATGCTGCAGTCTGTCCCTATGTATTAAGCCTTAATAATTGCAGCAACTTGAAAGCTTATCCCAAAATAACACACAAAGACTCCTCTAATACCCAGCATCTGAGGGAACAATTCTATCATGATTTCTAGAACTTTAACTATCTCCAAGTTTAGTGAGCTCTTCTCTTTTTACAACGGGAATTCTGGATTTTCATTTGTACAATTTGTGGATTCAGAGTGCCTCTTCACAAGTTAAATTACCAAACAGACACCAGAACTAACATTTATAGGATTAAGGACAGGCTTAATCAATCTAGTGCCCTTTCAGTGCTCTCAATCCAATTTGCAGCAAGGCTACTAGTCAACAACTCCCTCCTGTAGTCTCCCCTGCAACATAAAGTGTTAACTTAGCAGGCAGAGAAGTCCCTACTGTGTAAACTTGATTCGTTTTCTCTCCTGCAAAATGTGTCCATTTTTAGTATCATATACTTCAAAACAGACAAGTTTCTGACATTAACGTCTTAAGGCCAGTTTTCCCATATCCATCTTCTTGATGACTAAATCTCATCATGTGGGCCTAAAAAACTTTGTTAATACAGTATTCTTAGTGACAATTTATACTTTAAACAGGAGAGAAGTTTGTGTCCTTTCCATTTTTACAATGTAAATCTGGGGGAAAGGAGGGATAGAAATGACAAATGCTCAAGTGCTTAATTCCCAATGGTTTTCAGCTCTGTTAAAAGGGCACTAAGTAAGCATGTCAAGAAAATTGTTGTGTACTTTTTGATCACAAGATACTCTGCATCTACTAAAGGCCTAGAAAATAGAAAACAGCAGCTAACTTGGCAAATAAATAGAATTTTAGACAAATTACCATTAAAAGCCTCTTAGTAACGCTGAGAATAATATCATTCCTAAAACTGTTTCATACCATGAAAAAAACCAAGGGTCTCTGAAAGCACATTCTTTTGTAGTACATGACCAATTTTATGCCTATATTTTTCTTTCTACAGCATGCCGACTCCTGTACCCAATTCTCACATTCCTAGCCTTACTATTCTGTCACACCTGGAGATGTACAAAGTAGGCAGAAAATAAGCAGACTCATGTCTTTAGCATTTTCTTCTAAGTCTCAGAACCTAAACATTTTTTCCCAGTTACAGGATTTGAGTACCTGTAAGGTAAACTCTGTTTAAAACCTAAATGGGCCGTGTGTGGTGGCTCATGCCTGTAATCCTAGCACTAAAGTTGAGGCAGGAGGGTTGCTTGAGTTAAGGAGTTCGAGACCCTGTGTCTGCAAAAAATAGAAAAATTCGCCTGTAGTCCCAGCTACTTGGGAAGCTGAGGCAGGAGGATCTCCCGTGCCCAAGAGCAGTGAAGTTGCAGTGCGCTACCTATCCAGGAAACAGTGTGAGACTGTATTTCAAAAAACAAACCCTAAATGGATTCAGAAGATGAAAATGAAAAAAAAAAAAAACCACAAACTTTGCCCAACGGATAGGAAGGCACAGGTAAAGTTACAGGTAGAAACTTACCTAAACCATCTGACTTTAGAACTGATACATAAGATGAACGTTGTTGGTCTCCACCTTGCTGTACACATTTACAATAGGGATAATTTCCTGGTTGATTGTGTCATAGCTCCCTCTAGTGGATAAATGATTTTCCTTAGCATTTACTCCAATGAATAACAGAACACCGTAAAAAATTACTAGACGTTTTGGCATCCCTCCAAATTCATGTTTTTGTTCAAAGTGTACTTGGTGGGGATGAGTATTGTATCCTAGGAAAATTGAGAGTTTCAATTTCTACTATTTTCACATTGTATAGTGTTATATGGCGACAGGAGTTAAGACACCTTTTAACCTGATGCTTGGGTATTATCTCCTTTGTACTCTTAACAGCTGATGACAAAGCACCCAGCTGAACTCTCTGAAGAGTTCTATCTACCTAAATGGTAACCTTCTTATGAAAAGGCATGTATGACTTTTCTCTCCCTGAAAACCCAGCCTGGTACCTATTAAAATGTTTTAAATTATGAGGTTACTTCTGCCTAAATCTAAATGTCAAGAACTAATTTATTTTCTGTGTACTACTAAAGCACTGAGCGATTTTTATAATAGAAAAAATCCTCCCCTTGAAACCTACAATCTCACAACCGTTGTCAGGCATAGCTTTCAAAGCTAGCAATGCAGCACTCCGAAGTTCTCAATCACAGGAATAAGTGCTGGTTTCTTAAATATGTTGTAACTTCTTGGGTCTATATTTAAAGCCAGTGTTAGTTTGCCAGCATTACTATTTACTCTGTAGACAATCACAATAGAGACAATGAACATATGTTTCCTTATAATCTCTTTACTTCATGCCAATCCCAGATTTTCCTATAGGATCAGACTGGACAATGTTCCTGTTAAGTACTGAAACAGAAACAATTATCTCAATAGAATATAGAGTAGTGTATATTCTAGTATGGCTGAATATTTCCGTATTTCCTTCAACAGAGTATTATTAATTGTTGAGTCCACTACCGTAAAAGAATAAAGAAATGTTGGTCATACCTTTTTTCCTTGTGGCTGCTTCAGCTTAAAAAGATAGGGAACTTATCCTAATAAAGGCTCCACAGTAACAGGTTTTCCACTCATATACCCAAATTACACACAGAGCATTAGACTTGTGTATTCTAGTACAGTTCTACAATCCCTTATCCGTAACTCTCAGGGCCAGATGTATGGGATTCGGAGCTATTTGCACTTTATGAAAGTATGGTATATATACCTCATATTATGTAATGCCCTCAGCAAAGTCTGTGGCAACTGTGTATAATGAATAATCAAGCACATCAATATTTCTGCAGGTAAACTTTAGTCACACTAAGTGTAAAATGAAGACCAATTCTGGTCAGGTTTCATATTCCATTACCTTAACAACAAAAAATCTTTCAGTTTTTTGCATTTCAGAAAATGGATAAGAGATTGTGAATCTGTTTTCTGCCTTTGGGCACTCTTCTTATGGTGACGGAAATAAGTTAACACGAAGGGTGGTTATGTTACAACAGAACTTCAGTCTAACAGCTTCTTATTTTTAAATTTTTTATGGTAAATACATAATTTCATTTGTAATTACAAACTTCATATACAAAGCAAGCAAAAAGGCAAGCATAAGGAATTCACCGTGACCACAGAAACCTGAAAATACCAGCCCTAATGACCAAGACAATGTTTTAAAGACAAACCTGAGGAAAGTAGAGTCTAGATCAAATTCGAGCACTACAATGGGTGGATATATAAGCACTCAAAATTTATTTAAAGTATAAAACAAGAAGCCATTTTAAACGAAGAGAATCTATTCACAATCCAAACAGTGTTTTTAAAAATATTAAACTTAGCTTTGTTTTAAAAGATAAAAATTCAGATCCCAAACAATTAGGAATCAGAAAATCAGTTTCTTACCTTTTGATTCCAGTCAGATGTAGGCTGAACAGCAATGTGGGTTATTCAATCTGATGTTATGAAAAATAATTGCTTCTTAAAGTGACTTAAGTTTTTCCTTGGTTAGAAAATAATTATGGGCTCCCTACAATATTCTAAAGGGAAATACATAGTCGATAAGGCAAAAAAATTCAAGAGAGCTTTTGTAGTTTCAAAAGGGTCTTTCTTCTGACAATATGGGTAGAGGTTTAAAGTCCATTTCCTAAGACTACAAATAGAAGTCTGTATTTCCTGTGAACAGCTTTTAGTTGTCTGGTCACCTTAACTACGAAACCTATGGCCCTTTATCTTTCATTCATATGCACCAAAATCTCTGTATCTCCAAATTCAGCCTATATAGTAGACAAGGTATATCTTCTATGTCATTTCAATCTGGGGTCAGTAAAGCACATCTTCCACCTTTAATACACTCAACCTTGAGTGAAGGCCATTTACATTTTTCGGCCTTTTGTTTCCAAAACATTCAATAAACACAAATGAATCTAAATCTACCTCACATTAACCTTCTAAAAGCATCTTTTTAGTCACTTTTTATCTTCCCTTTAATAATCTGATGTTTAAAATGAATTCTATTCATTTAACAGTTTAAAATATCAAACATGTCATATAAAATTATAATTGTTCAGAATTTCTTTAAACAGTAAATCTTTTCACTTCTTGGCCATTAAACTTAATTTTTATGAAAAAACTAGAACTACTTTAATGAATTTATACCAAGTACTTTTTAGTGAAATCATACTTTTGAATTTAACATCTTTCTCCTGATATTCCACAAGGTTTGTTAAGATGTAGTGGTTGGGTGACCTTACATAAATCTCTCTCGAAGCCCAGTTCTTTCACTACCAATTAGTTCTTGTTTCCCCTAGGTTTTAAATCCTGTCACCTTAGTAACTACCTTAAATTCAGCTTCCAACTCTGATTAGCACCCATGGGAAATGTTAGGTTCTAGTTATTTCTTTTGGGTGCAGAAAAGAATGGTTTGAGGATTGTGCCTAGCTATGAAAAAAAAAACATCGGGATTTTAAAAATCTCCCCAATCAAGTTGAAGATTTAGCAACCAGGGGCTATCAGTAGAAAAATACAAAAGCAGCATATGACAAGTATGCTTTGGTACAGAATACCAAAATTTTGGGTACAAAATTACCTTATGGTTGAAAAGGATTTACAAGGCAACATTCTGAAGAATGCCCAGGTTCTTAATAGCAATGATTTCACCCAAATAAGCAGCTAATCTTCTTGTACATTATTCACATTTCAAAAAAAAAAGTGATTTGTGTTGAGTTCTAATACATCTATGCTGAAGTTAACATTTAATACTTACCAATTTTTCAGATGAGTTTCATTGAGAACCTCAAAAGCTAACTCAAAATTAACATTAATTTGCCGGACATCAATCAGTTTTGCACAAAAACTTGTCCAAATGACCACCAAAAATAAGCAGTATTTAAGTTTTTAATCATTTTTTAGCAAAGCTGGAGCAGCTTGTATTTCAGATTAGATCACCCCTCATTTACCATTACATAACACAGATGCCTTAGTCTCACCTTTTATCTTTCCCTGAAGACTTTCACAATTAACAATAAGAGATGGCTAACACCATTTATTACATATTGTCTTTTAAATACTTTTAATTTACTAACACATAAACACAAGAGTCAGAATCTTATCAATTTAAAGTATTAACTGATAGACCCAGTTAAAATCTTACATAAGAGGAAAAAGGACAACCATGCATAGTTTTTTAAAAAATGTTTATTTTTTTCAAAGAAAAACGGCAATAGCCAATTGGAAACCTACTTATTCTTCAACTCCAATTTTTTTTTCTTTAAATTTAGAAGTGACTTACTGATTTACTATTTTAAACAAACCCCCCCTTTCCCCTTTAAATGTTTACCATCTACTCGTGCTGAATCCTTCCAAGGAGATTGCTCCAGCGTACATCTCCAGGTCCTCGCTTTGCTCCTTTTACCAAAAAATGCAAAACACAATTCCATCGTGCATCTTAAGGGCTCCAATCGTCAAAAATAGGAAAAAAAAAAATCTTTGGAATAGCCAATTAAGTTGAATAAAAAAAATCCACACGAATGCGGTTTGGTTGGGGCAGGAATCCACTCCTATGTTCCTGGTAATCTGATCCCGCTCCATGAATCCTTGTAATTCATCCTCCCTATCCTATCCACATTATGATTTGAATCCAATGATCCAGCTCCAAGGATTGGGATCCAGTGAGCCCTCTCCAATCCAAACCTTTATAACCAGCAAAACCAAAAAAGAGGAGGCAAAATGTTAGATACTGTAATCAAAAAAGGTTTCTGGGGAATGATGAGTTATGTCTGTCATCAGTTTAACAGATGTACATCAATAACTATCAAATTCCCCAAAACAAGTTTCTGAATGGTGTTCAGATAAATTTCTAGAAACTTAATCATAGAGACTAATTGGAAGAAGCATTTTATATTTACAGTTCAACTGATAATGCCAACACTTGTTACTGTACAGCGTATTACAGGTTTTGTGGTTGCAAAAAGTTATGTAGTTGAAAAGTTTACCGGTATTGCTACCCACCTAAGTCTAAACTAAATCTAATACTCCCATCTTGCAATTTAATTTGTAAATTAAAGTGTTTTAAACATACGAGTCAATTATGAATATTAGTTTAAAGGGGAAGGTGAGACTTAAAAGTATTCCCAACTAGATTATCTACACCAATACAATGGAATTCTATATTTTGCTTTCATTTTGTCTTAAAAAAATGAAATAGCAACGCTCTATCAGTCACACAGAGGACATGCAGATTTAGCAGTATTGATATTATACTCTATTCTCATTGGAATTAAAGTCACCCTGTACCCACATGTACACCAACAGCAGGTCACACATTAACAGTTGTAACTAAGTACTGTGACAAATTAGCCAGTTCTTCCCACATTAGTCCCTAGTAAAACAAAAATGGGGAGATGGGGGCAAAATAAATTGTTACAAAATGGGCAATTCTGCCACAATTGCCAGGTTTAAAGAGCAAAGCAATTGTAGCGAAAGGTAACTGTATAAAATGTTCAAGTATTTTAAGGTACATGAATATAATCATTTTTAACCCTCTGCCTTTTAGTATAAGGTCAATACTGCCAATTTCATCTGTGACAATAGCACTTGGAGTCATACCATTGCCTCCATTATTGATCTGATCCTCCTCAATCCTCCTTTTGACAATCCTAAAATGATTGAAATGTGCTCCACAATCCTTAATCCAAAGCATTCTTAATCCATCTCTTCAGATATGTCTACAGAAAGACACATGAAAAGCAAGATAAACATAAGAACTTCCCCAGGTAAGATAACCACAAACACCCCCAACATCCCAGTTCACACAAACCAGAGCAGGAGACATTTACACAATCACAGTCTGAAGAGCATGGAGAGTTAACTAAATTTAAACAATCCTGTCTATGACATCACTTAAAATACAATTTATCAAAGACATAACGGGAATGTAGATGTTAGGAGCAAGGGGATATTACACAAGAATGCAATTCAACACTTTAGCCCATTCTGAACAAAACAGTTTGAATTAAAAAATGAAGAGATTGTACTGAGTAAAGGAAAACTGTATACAACATGGGTTCTACAAAAAGTGTCACCAATCATCTTATGTACGAGAGCGAGATCTGCTATGACGGGGAGAATAGCGTGGTGATCCTCTGCTTCTCCTTGGGGAGTAACTGCGACTCCTGCTGTTGCTTCTGCTACGGCTTCTGCTACGACTACGGCTTCGAGATCGAGATCTTCCATAACTTGGACTTCTGGGCCCATCAACTTTAACCCGGATGTAGGCAGTTTCTCCCTATTGGATAGACAGAACTTTCCATTGAAAGATCTAAGCTTTCACCTGTCTTCAGGCATGCTGAATGAATACAATGTAACCAAAACCAGAAACCTGGCTATTTACTTGGACACCCTTGCCTGAATCCTTACCTTCAAGTTCCACTGTTAACACCACTGTATCCAATTCTGGCCAAAGAAAAGAATAAGTGGATAACCTACCTCATGAGATCTAAACTTAGTGTTATCCAGTTTTCGAACTGCATAGGTCATATCTTCTTTCCGTACAAACTCCACGACACCAGTGCCATCTCGGTAAACATCAGCATAACATACATCACCTGCTTCACGCATGTGATCCTTTAAATCCTGCCAGCTTCCACTTGGAGGCAGTCCTGAAAAGGTGATTTTTTTTCCTTAATTATCCCAAATTTCATATTGAACTTAACATGTACATTAGAACAAACACTAAAATACTTAATGATTGTACGTAGGTACAGAGCTGTTAAGAAAGATTCTGTAATCTGAGAGTCCAAAACCATTTCTAATGCGCATTCTAGTACCGCAACCTAATTTGGTGAATCCGCACCACAGTAATCCTTGTTTACCAAACTCACCCAAAAACTAATAATTTAAGACCTAACATGAGGCCCGGCGCGGTGGCTCACGTCTGTAATCCTAGCACTCTGGGAGGCCGAGGCGGGAGGATGCTCAAGGTCAGGAGTTCAAGATCAGACTGAGCAAGAGCGAGATTTCATCTCTACTAAACATAGAGAAAGAAATTTGCTGGACAACTAAAAATATATAGAAAAAAGTAGCCGAGCAGGATGGCGCACGCCTATAGTCCCAGCTACTCGGGAGGCTGAGGCAGTAGGATTGCTTTGAGCCGAGGAGTTTGAGGTTGCTGTGAGCTATGATAACACCATTGCACTCCAGTCGGGGTGATAGAGTGAGACTCTGTCTCAAAAAAAAAAACACAAAAAATCAAAATAGATCTAATACGAAAAACTTGCAATTGTTAAACCGATCACACAAGGAAAAATTTTAAGTGGTTTCTGTTCCTTCTCATCAACCCACACAAACAGTAAACTCACCAGAGACAACCACTCTGTTTTCAGAACGCCTGGATGGGGGGCCATAGCGGCCTCGGGGAGCTCCGCCACCTCCACCCCCGCCGCCGCCTCGGCCTGTACCGCGGCCGCTTCGAGGAAACTCCACCCGCAGACGGTATCCATCGTAATCATAGCCGTCGCGACCATACACCGCGTCTTCCGCATCTCTGCGCGATCACAGAAAGCAAAAGGGATGAGAAAAGAAACCGGCAGAAGCTAACTCAGTCTGGAACCGGCGACCGCCCCCCCCGCACATGCGCACCCAAAGTGGAAGAGCCCACATGCGCTGCATAATAGGAACGGCCCCTCCCCCACCCAGAAACACGCCAGGATCCCAAGCACTACACCAGACCTCAGCGCCTCAGTGTTCCGCTCTGTGTATGCTAAAGAGCTCTGGGGACGTCCAAGGCGCCCAGCCAGCGAAGGAGCCACATCAACTCGGCTCCTTACTCGACCAGTGCATGGGCGATGTCGTCTCTCCAACCTCTCTAAAAGCGCCCCCTTCCCCACTCTCTACCTTAAGGCCCTTGGAGCCCTCCCCAACTACTCCAACCGATTTCATCAAGGCCGTAAGCCCCATGCCGCCTCACCGCGGGTCCTCGAACTCAACGAAGGCGAAGGGCGGTCCTCCGCGGCGATTCTTGAGATCGATGTCTCGGATAGCGCCGTATTTGTAGAACACGTCCTCAATGTCCTTGGTTCGGATGTCTGGAGGTAAGTTACCCACGTAGATGCGGCAATCGTTGTTCCCTGCGGGGCCACGAATCACACCACCTCCCGACATGGCGGAGACGAAAAGCGCGGACTCGAGAACGGGCCTTCCCACCAAGCCTAGCGCACAGCAGAGCGAGCCCGCAGCGGCACCACGTCTCCCGCGGCCTCTCCAAAATGGCGCCTTTATCTGCTCGGCGCACGGATATGGGGGGAGAGAGGAAGAGAAGCGGTAGGAAACAGCGATTCGATTTCAATACGCATGCGGTAGAGCGCAACGAGTGCTGCGATTAGTACACTTACGCATGCGCACGCACATACGCGCGACGTCACCCTCCGCACGAAGGAAAAAAAAGTCCACTACCTTCCTGATGTGGCGTGGTTTGCTAATGGAGTCACTAGCCGTTTGGTAAAAATTAAAAACAGAATCCACGCTAAAGGAGTTATTAACCCCTTTCAGTTCTTGAAGGACAGTCAATTTTCCCAGGAAAGAATCTTTTTGAAAGCAACTCGGCGTCATCAAAGGACTTGGTGAAACCAAGCTTAGAGCCTTGTCCCACTATGCTCTGCGGCACTAACGGCCTTTGGCGGGAAAGGCTCGGGGGCGGGGCCAAAAGGGGCGGAACTGGGAGGTTGCTCCGGAAACCCGGGCGTCTTCGCAGAATGCGTCTAGTCCGTGAGCTGAGCTGCAGGTCATTCAACTGATTGCCGGGGCGTAGATTTGTCTTCCCGCCCCTTCCGCGAACAGGCCGTGGCTGCTTACACAAGTGTCTAATTTAGAGGAACTCAATTTAGATTCCTTAATAAATGCTCTTCATTAAGCATTCTTCCACCTTCAGTTCAGAATTTAGTCTTGCATGGCTCAATCCAACATTCCTTGTGCTAGCCGCGGTGGGTCGTACCCTGATCAATAACTGGTGGTACTTGCCAACCAGGAGGGGTGACAACACGGTACCGCCTCCAGACCTCTGTTTCTCTTGTTAATCGCCTATCGCTGGGCCAAGCACAGAGAGGCTCAGTGAATGCTTGCATAATAAATTGTGCCTGTCTCTCCTTTCAAAGAACGAGAAAGAAAAAGGGTGTGGGCTGGGCGCGGTGGCTCACGCCTGTAATCCTAGCTCTCTGGGAGGCCGAGGCAGGCGGATTGTTTGAGCTCAGGAATTCCGAGACCAGCCTGAGGCAAGAGCGAGACCCCGTCTCTACTAAAATTAGAAAGAAATTAATTGGACAACTAAAAATATATAGAAAAACTAGCCGGGCATGGTGGCACATGCCTGTAGTCCCAGCTACTCGGGAGGCTGAGGCAGGAGGATCGCTTGAGCCCAGGAGTGTGAGGTTGCTGTGAGCTAGGCTGATGCCACGGCACTCTAGCCCGGGCAAAAGAGTGAGACTGTTTCAAAAAAAAAAAAAAAAGCATGTACGGGCCAAATAGAACATATCTACATTCCAGATTTGACTGTCTGAAAGAGTACTTTTCAAACATTTTTGACCTCGACTCACAGTAAGAAATACATTTTGCATCTTGGCAGTATACACACATGTACACACACTCCTGAAATGTGAGTTTCCAGAAATAATACATTTCTTTACTATGTGCGATACAGTATTTTCTACTCTATTCTATTATGAACTGAAGAGATTAAATTGCTTTCAAGACCCATTAGTGGGTCACTGCATGAAGTATGGAAAACTGGGTCAGAACAAGAGTAGAACTTGGTTCTCAACACTGCTTGCACGTAAGAGTCAATAAACTAGGGGACCTCAAAAAATGCTGATGCCTGGGCCCTACCCAATCAATTCGATCAGGCCGTCTGGGCAGGCATCTAGGCACTAGGTTTTCAAAGCTCCCAGGTGATTCTCATGTGCAGCGAGTACTGGGAACCCTTTTGGCCCATGTTATATTGATGGTCAGCAGCTCTTACAGACCTGAATCCTAACTAACCCAGGTCTGGTATTTTCTAGTTGTGTGTCCTTATGCAATTTGCTTAACTGGAAGCTCCTTCTCTCCAGCCGCAAAATGGGGATGATAAATAGTACTTCCTTAACTTGCTGAGTTGCTTAAGGATTAAATGAGATAAGATAAGATATCTTTTTCTTTTTTTTCAAAAGGAGACGGGGGTCTTGCTCTTGCTCAGGCTGGTCTCGAACTCCTGAGCTCAAACAATCCACCCTCCTCGGCCTCAACCAGAGTGCTAGGATTACAGGCGTGAGCCACCACACCCGCCCAAATGAGATAAGATATCTAAATAGTTTTGTTCTGCTAGTGCCCTGGCTCACGCCTGTAATCCCAGAATTTTGGGTGGCTGAGGCAGGAGGATCAATTGAGGCCAGGAGTTTGAACTCAGCCTGAGCAATGTAGTGAGAGCCTCTACCAAAAAAAAAAAAAGAAAAAATTAAAAAAAAAAAAAACCAGAAAAATCAGCCAGGTATGGTGGTGCCCACTGAGGGTGGTAGGCTCAGGCAGGAGGATCACTTGAGGTCAGGAGTTCAAGACCAGCCTGAGCAAGCGAGAGACTGCCCCCCCCTCGGCCCTCCCTCACCAAAACTACAAAAAATTAGCCAGTTATGGTGTCGCACAACTGGTAGTCCCAACTACTCGGGAGGCTGAGGCAGGAGGATTCTAGAACCCATCCTGGGGCAGGAGGATGTTTGAGGTTGCAGTGAGCTATGATGATGCCACCACACTCTAGCCCGGTAACAAAGGGAGACCCTGTCTCAATAAATAAATACATGGTTTTGCTTTGTATTATACTATACTATATATAGCAGATGATAAATAGGACGTATTGTTAGGTATGGAGAAGACAAACATACAAAAATGAGTTATTCAGGGCCACAGTCAGGCTTTTTATTTAAGGACAACGGCTCCTGTTTGCTGTTTCTACCTGCTGGCGCTGGCTGCGTAGGGAAGGGTTAGGGTTTGCTGGTACCACTGGAGTTAGTACGAAAGATCTGGCAGAGCTCTGAGCTCACGTACATGTGGCAGATACGGGATTCTTCTTAAAATTGTAATAACAGTAGTAATACTAGTAACACTGTCTGGGCACAGGGGCACATACCTATAACCCTAGCACTTTGGAAGGCCAAGATGGGAGAATTGCTTGAGCCCAGGAGTTTGAAGCCAGCCTGGGCAACATAGCAAGATCCTGCCTCTATGAAAATGTTATAAAAGATGGTAACACAAATAGGGTGATCAACTATTCTAGCTTGCCTAGGACTGAGGGGTTTTCCAGAATGTGAGATTTCTATAAGTAAGGGTTCAACTCATCCCAATGGACCATGACTCTCCTGATTTTAGTACTGCAAACCTGGAAAGTCCTGGACAAACCAGGAGTTGATCATCCTACATATGTGATACTTACCATTTGCCAGGCATGAAGCCAGTGGTCAGGTTCTGCTAACAACTCACTGCCATTTTTTTAATTGAAAAAACTTTTGAGAAGGGGACGGGGGAAAAAAAAAACTTTTGAGATAATTGCAGATTCACATGCGTCGTGAGAAATAGAATAGAGAGATCTCTTGCACATTTTGCCAATTTTCACCCAATAACATTATGCAAAACTACAACATAATATCACATTCAGGATGTACATACAACCCACCAGTCTTATTTAGATTTCCCATTTTAGTTGTACTCACGTGTGTATTAAGTTCTTTCTTTCTTTTTTTTTTTAAGAAACAGGGTCTTACTCTGTCGCCTAGACTAGAGTACAGAGGTGCAATGGCGCGATTGTAGCTCACTGCAGCTTCCAACTCCTGGGCTCAAGTGATCCTCCATCTCAGCCTCCCAAGTTGCTAGGACTGTAGGAGCATGCCACCATGCTCAGCTAATTTTTTTATTGTTTTCTGTAGGGACTAGCCCCAACTTGTATTGAACTCCTGGCCTCAAGAAAGCCTCCTCCCTCTGTCTCCCAAAGTGCTGGGATTATAGATGTGAGCTACTGCACCCAGCCCCGTTCTGTACAACGTTGTCTCCTGCGGTTCGTGTATCTATCACCACGGTCCAGACACTGAACAGTTTCAACACCACAGGAATCCCTCGTTTCGCCCTTGTGTAACCAGCCACACACCCTTGTCTCTCCTGCAGATGCACCCCTAATCCTCATCCTTAACTCCTGGCAAACACTAATCTGTCCTCCAGTTCTAACATTTTGTGATTGCAAAAATTGTAGACCAAGTGTGGTGGCTCACTCCTGCAACCTAGCACTCTGGGAGGCCCAGGCAGGAGGATCATAACAGAGAATGGCCTGAAAAAGGGTAAAAATGTTTTCTGTCTCTTCAAACCGCCCCCCCTACCCTTTTTGAGAACTGAAACCTACATCCCTGTCTCAGGCTAGTGGTTGGGAGGGGCAGGGGAGTGTCCTTTGTTCTTTGTGCCCTATGAGATGGCTCAGGGGAATAGCCCGGTCAGAGGCCACGAGATTGCCAAAAATGGGATTATGGGATTAATTACAACCTTTGAAAGCTCTGTACTTCTGCTCAGAGGCAGGACGTTGGTACTTTAAGATAAGAGTCTGCGAACCTCTTCATGTGCTGGCAAGGTATTAATAATAAACTTCTCTTTCCTTCTCCTGAACTGCTAGTCCTTATTCTGCTGATGTGGCCTTGGGAACAAGGGCCAAGCTTTCCATAACAGGATCACTTGAGCGCAGGAGTTTGAGACCACCCTGGGCAATATAGTGAGACCCTGTCTGTAAAAAACAAAAACAAATTATACAATTGGAGCCATATAGTAAGTAAAGTTTTACTGGAGCTGAGCTTGGTGGCAAGAGCCTGTAGTGCCAGCAAATGAGGAGGTTGGCAGACTCCCATCTGCTTGGGAGGTTGAGGCAGGAGGATCACTTGAGCCTAAGAGCATGAGGCTGCAGTGAGGCTATGATCACACCACTGCACTCTAGCCTGGGCGACGGAGTGAGACCATGTCTCAAAAAATTTTTTTTAAAAATAAAATCTAAAGCTTTATTGGAACATATCTATGCCCATTTATTTATATTTTGCCTACGGCTGCTTCCCAGAGTTGAAAAGTCTCACTAGAGACCATATGGCCCACAGCCCGTAATATTTACTACCTGGCCCTTTACAGAAAAACTTTACCAACTCCTGTTCTAAGCACTTAATATATATTAATCTACTTAATTTTTACAACACTCCTATGGGATTGTTATCCTCATTTTGCAAAGGGAGAAACCAAGGCACAGAGAAATTAAGTGATTTGCTCAAGGTCACAAAGCCCAGGTGGGTTTTTTTTTTTTTTTTTTTGAGACAGAGTCTCGCTTTGTTGCCCGGGCTAGAGTGAGTGCTGTGGCGTCAGCCTAGCTCACAGCAACCTCAAACTCTTGGGTTCAAGCAATCCTTCTGCCTCAGCCTCCCAAGTAGCTGGGACTACAGGCATGCGCCACCATGCCCGGCTAATTTTTTCTATATATATACATTTTTTAGTTGTCCCGATCATTTCTTTCTATTTTTTAGTATAGATGAGGTCTCACTCTTGCTCAGGCTGGTCTCGAACTCCTAACCTTGAGTGATCCACCCGCCTCGGCCTCCCAGAGTGCTAGGATTACAAGCGTGAGCCACCGTGCCCGGTCCCCAGGTGGGTTTTGAACTCAGCAACGTGACT
>CAUYSK010118551.1:0-11918 GCA_963575035.1 Avahi laniger | reverse complement strand
TCTCTCTGACATTCCCCAACACCACCATAGGCACTCCCCCAAAAAGTTAAAGTTTCTTTATCTGCCCAAGGTCCAGACCCACCTAGGAGAACAATTTTTCTTTCTTCTCTCCCTGTAAGACCAGGAATGTGACCACACCTGAACAGACTCTTTAAGATAATGTCCTTTCTCTCAGACTCATTTAAATTCCAAAGAGAACTGTTTACCAGTTTATCTCTGTTCCCCATCCCTTCATCCTCCCTAGAAATCCTTTACTGCCCCTCAAGAGAATTTCTCTTTCCCCCTCCCCCCACTTCCATAACCCATTTTACCAGAAAAACATAAAAGCTTCTAAACCCCGTTGGGGAGTTGAATCTCTATCCTGAGGGTTCCCGTGTATACAGGTTAAATAAATTTGCATCCTTTTCCTCCTGTTAATTAATCTGCCTCATATCAGTAATTTTTCAGCAAACTTTTATGGGGACAGGGGCCTTGGGTCCCGACAGTTTGGCAAAGCTTTGGAGGGCCAGGGGCCTTTGATCCCTACAAGTAGCAGTAGCTTATCTTGGATAGAGAGAGATCTACAGACTGGTGCACCTGGGCAAAGCAGGAACTTGAAGCTAGCAGGTTTCAGAAACCAGTGGAATAGATTCTCCCTTATATTAAATTTGAATGTTAAAGTTTCCAGTGCCTCAGCTGTATCCGTGTTATATACATAATGCATTTAATACTTTGTATACATGATCTGCTAGATTTGGATCACTAGTAGCATTGCCACATTCCCAAAGAATATTATCTAAGGATTTATTAGTGAATACTCTGATACCCAAAATGAAAGGAAGTCTGATTTTGAGAAAAAAAAAGTGTCCCACATAGTAAAACCTCAAGCCAGCTCCCTCGTGTACTATTACAATGTCAGATTGCTACCAAAAGTTTGGTACGGCTGAACGAAGAATGACGACAAGTGGTTTGAGGAAAAGGAAAAGAGAAGTTTATTAATTTGCAGGCAAGAGAGGAGAGTGGCAGACTTTTTTCTTAAAGTACCATTGTCCTCCCTTTAAGCATAAATAGAGTTTTTAAAGGGAATTTTCAGCTTTGGGCTATTAACTGTTTAACTATAAAATCTCCAATGAAGACAATCTCCTGACCTCTGCCTGGACAATTCCATTGAGTTATCTTCTGTGGTACAAAAAAAAACAAAGAACACTCCCTAGCCCCTCTGATTCTGGTTGAGTAATTTTCCCCCTTATTAGATTTCAAAGAAAATTGCATTTTAGTCTCTCCCACCCAGATTAATTTCACAATTTAGCAACTCATTTGGTTAATAAGTGACTTCTTTTAAGTTGGAAATGTATGGGGGCCATTAGTCACTTATTGTCTGGTCCAGCCTCTTGGCAGACTGTTGTCCTGGTTCTTTGGCTCCTTGCTTGGAAAGTTTACAAGCAGGATGAGTATGACGGAGTGACCACAGACAGGAAGCAATTCTACACAAACAGCTTTTATTGCAGAAAAGAAGGGAGCTATATAAAGCAAAAGTGTTCCAGAGAGGAATAGATCAGTCTCCATGAGTGAAGAAAGATGTTGAGGATGGCCAGGTGGTTTCCTTTTATTGGCCCGGTCTAGGGAGAGCTTAAGGGAGGTGTGGGATGTTACCAGATAATTGATATACACGATTGACAAGTGTTATTTTAACAAAGTTGCAGCTCCACAGGTGTGTTTACCTCAAAACCTCAAGTTCCTGCTCTTTGCGGTTGCTAGCTGTGTTTTCCTGCATTTCCCTCCCTCCACTTCTCTGCCCCTAGGAACCGCCCTTCTGGCCTGTATCTGCCACCTGCAGATTTGGTCCCTGCTTGACATTTATACTTTAGTATGAATTGTTTATTAGATGCCCTTTCTTCTGACATAATGTAAAATCATCCACAATGAATAACTGAAAATGTTAATAGAGCCACAGAAGGAGGTGTAATTTTGAGTAAGGATCAATGACAATAGCATCCCTGACAGTGACCCTGCAAATGGTTAAGGGAATGAAAAAATGAAAGCGAAATAAGAAAGTATCAAAGTAAATTGTCTTCTCACAGTTTTCCTACAGTAACGCATATACTTATAATATTCAAGTATTAAGTAAACATATAGATTTAAGATAACCAGAGAAAATGTGGAAAAAATGCATTTTTTCCTAGGAAAAGTAATAGGACAAAAATTTTAAAATCTATTTATGTCCTACATTAAAAAAAAATTGCTCTATTTCTGTATATTTCCCCTCTAGGCTCCTGCATCTACCAACAGTAAATCATTAGCAACCTTATGAAATGCCACAGAGAATGGGCTTTTGTAGTAGAAAGATGAACATAAAAGGAGAAGCTGAGAGCAATCAAACATCCACTTAGGAAGCAGTTTTACCTATGGGAATCTTCATTGGGTGCCTTTATTTCATTTTGATTACTAGCTTTACTGTTTCCTGGAGAACAAAGCCCTGATTTCTAGAAGTATGCTTTCTCTCTGAGCACATAATTTCTGTGCCTACGGGTATCTTATAGACACTAACTACACTGATTCAATGGACTTAGACAATTTCACATTTCCTGATTTTTTTTTCCTGTGTGGATTCCAAAGATTTAGGATAGCTTTTTTTTTTTCCCCAGAAATGCATACAACACAGTATAAAAATAAATTTACATTTCTATGACTATCTTGTAGGGTATCTTTCTTTCAAGAAGCTCAACAAACTTTTTGGTGTGAGTCAAATTCACTGGGGCCTCAGTTACAAGAGTAGAGACTCTATGTAAATTGAATTTCATTCTAGTACTTCTAAACAGTACCTACTGTCCATAGGACTAGGGAAAAAAAATCACTTGAGTTTGTAAGATTTATAAAAATACCATAAACTACAAAGTGCATATAATTGCTGTTATCCTTATAATTTATTCTTATCATTTAATATAACACACTTAGACTTACACTGTCATACTAGAATACTCTAAGGTATGGGAAACACGTTAACATAAAGAGAGTATGTAAATGTGATGGTATATAAGATAAAAATTATTTCTGGCAGTAAATCAGGTAACTAGTTTATCCTATAATTAATTGATATTAATGACATTTGAAAATCTGGACTTGAGAGTAGGCTGTCATTTAAGTTTTCTGAATTTCACTTACTTTTTCTGTTATACAGGGGCAAAGGTTGCCAGAAGAGCAATTATATCAGATAACCTGTGAGATTCCTTTTAGCCCTAAGATTTTATCATTTGAGGAATAGCACATATTTCATAATAAGTAGTGAGCTTCCAAAGTAGAGTGCAGTTAGGTTTCAAGAAAATTTCCCTTATTATTTTAAATATCTTGACATTTTTGTTAGATAGTATGGCAAACTGTTTTTAGTCTAAGACATGTCTATTTACAGAAACTAAGTGCGCAATGTGCTCGTGGTTACACCGGAATGAATCACAGATGAAATTTCTGACTTTGAACATTTTCTTAACATATTTGTGTGTTCTGTTGGGTCAGGATTTATTACAGGAAGCAGAAACCAAATTTGACATTTTACGCAGGATAATTAGGTGCTTATGAGATTATCTGAAAGGCTGGAAGCAGCAGAGATTATGCTGGGCTTCCAAGGAAGATTCCCCAAACACCCCAGAACTGACCAACCAGAGATGAAAGCACCCCTGTCACAGTCAGAAGGGCACTCTAGAGGCCACTGTGAGAATCTCATTGCTAACGCTGTGCCCAGGGAACAGGAAGCTGGAGTCAGGCCACCTTTACTGCTCTTGCTGCTGCCACTGCCACCACAGAGACCTCTCAGTCTCCATGGATCTTGCATTTGATAAGATAACGTCAAGTCCAGCCACCACCTTTGCTGGAAGCTGGACACAGGGATGCTACCGTAGAAAACCCTCTGTTCTCTGTACCATTGTGTGCCACAGAAAACAGCCAAAAGGAGCATGGAATTAGCTCTCACCTTTCATTCATCCTCCAAATTACAGGAGAGGACGTGTAATTGATGGAACCTAATTCACATCTAGAGCCCTAGCTACGAGGGAATCTAGAAAATGTAGTTTTTGCTTTCCAGTCTCTGCAGTACGACAAAGCAGTGATGCTCAAAGTGTGATCGTCAGCACAGTAGTATCAGCAGCCCCTCAGAACTTGTGAAACATGCAAATTTTTGGCCCAACCCACGTCTATTGAATCAAAAACTCCGGGGATGTGGCCCAGCAGCCTGTGCTTTAACAAGGCCTCCAGGTGATTCTGATGGGTGCTGAAGTTTGAAACCATTCTAATAAGATAAACTAGAAACAGCTGGGAAAGGATGCCGATTACTATTCCACCATAGTTGAGAAATATGTCAAGAAACTCGTACCATAACATGCAGGTGACCAAAATAGGGAAAAAGAAACACAAATTAATTATTGAAAATATAAATCATAGTCCTGTTTATGTTAGCTTTTTAGTATTATTATTCGTTATATTATTTATTATTATTATTAGAGGTATAAAGATTTAAATTCTTACTGATAAATTGGATAAGTATCTCATGATTTTTACAGTAGCTCAAGAAAAGTGATTTTTATGCTTTTTGTTCTTTCAATTACTGCAGTATCATTCCTAATATGCCACTAGGTGGCACATGCTGGAGTGAACTTCTAAAAGGTTAGCTCCCAAAAACTGGCAGAAAAAGAATCAACGAAGCTTATCAGCTTTTATGTTTTCTTCTAGAATTAAAAAAAAATTACAAAAATCCTTGCAGTTAATGTTTTTTTCAAGCCAAATCAGTAAACTTCCTTGAAAAATAGACAGTTTTGTTCATACTGAGAGGGCATAAATTTGATGTAAGACTTTTTTCCAAAGAAAATGAACTTGCATTGCTAGAGACTCATATATTTATTTGTTTCCAGAATATAAAAATTAACAAAGAAAAGTGAAAATCTCCTCAAAATCTGACTACTTAAAGGTAATGTAAAGTCAATCCTCCTTCCCATCCTTTTCTTCTAATCCTCTTTCAGAGGAATCACATAATAAAAATTTTCAGAATATTGACGCTTATATAGATACACACACATATAAGAAAACAATTGAACTGTTAGATATTTATTCATTTCTTTGTAAAAAGTATTTTTATGTATGAACTCACTTTTTTAAATTATCAATTCTATCATGAATTTCTTTATGAATCAGTAGGTCACTATTTGTGGTTGCAGGATATTTTAATTGAATGAATGTACTAAATTTACTTAACTATTCTCCTATCACTATATGTTTCTGTTTTTTTCAATCATTTCATATTGTGAATAATAATGTATTGAATATCCTTGTACACACATCCTGTGTATTGCTCTTTCTATTTTTTGGGCTAGATGTTAAAAGTGTATTTACTGAGCATCACATTTAAAAAATATTAATAGATATTGCTAAGTATCTTCCAAAGTGGATGCTCCAATTTAAATTTTCAATAACAGTGCAACTTTTGAAACTTTTATTAGTAGAAAAGATTTAAAATGAAATTTATGTGCTGTTTCAATTTTCACTTCTTTAGTTAGATTAAAGGTGAACAACTGTTTAAAAGTCTCCAGATTATTACTATATCTTCCTCTGTGAATTATCTGTTCTTATCCATGACTCATTTTTTTCCTATTGCACTGTTTTTCTTTTCTTCTTTGTGAATAGGAGCTTTTTGTTTATTTGAGGTATTAACTGATTTTTTAATGTATTGTAAATATTTTCTCTCAGTGAATTGCTTTAAAATTGTTTTTTATTTGTTTTATTTTTTACCAGGAGTTAGTTTTAAATTTTAGAAAATCTAATTTGTCAAAATATTTTAATGACTTTGGGCTTCATGCCTGGCTTAGAAAAGTGTTCCCACCTCAGGCTTATTTTTTAAATGACTTAATATTTAATTAATTATAATTATACTTAGTTTCATTTTATACATTGTGTCTTTAATATTCCAGTAATATATTTTATGGCATACATTTCCTTATATAAATAGATAGACATCATCACTTATTGGGTAATCTATCTCTTTTCCATAACGGTTAAATCACCGTTAGGATATATTAAATTATCATATATTATTGGCCCTGTATCTTATCTTTATAGTCTATTCTACTCACCTTATGTTTATTCTGTCAATACCTTATTGCTTTAATGAAAGCGATTTTTTAAATGTTAAATTTTATCCCCTTGTGATGACTTTTAAACTGGCACACTAGAATAGCCAATTCATTTTCCTTATCTTATAACAATCTTTAAAAATGTTATGTGTATTGAAATTTCTAAGGCATCTGAATTGTCAGTTGTTTCAATCACTTGCCTAATCACTGTGTTTTCAGGGTTCGATATAAATATGAATTAACCTTTAATCAAATGCAGCATAAAAACCCTGTATAAATGCCTGTTTATAAATTCCTGGAAGTGTTTCTATTATAACGTTTTCAAATTAACATTGCTTATATATAAAGAATACTTTTAGTAATGTATTTTTTCAAAGAAAACCTAAAAAATCAATTACATTTCAACTACCTAAGAAAATGGAGTTGTTAAGACTCTAAGTTGTATTTAGTCATGTTCAGTCTTATTAAGAACTAGTCAATAACAGTAACTTTTAGCAAATGTATATTGAGCATCCAAATGATATGTGTACACTGTGGGAATTCTCTGGAGGACAAAGTAATTCTCTAAAGAATTCTCTGGCTTCTTAACTATTCAATAAGATCATCACTTACCTCTGAGAAGCGCAGAGTAAAACGGTATTAACATAGATTTTTCAGGAAAAGAGCTTAAGAGGGTGGAAATTGGGGATTCTAGGACTTGCAGTCCTTTCTTGAGATAAAGATATTCTTAACTACTGCAATATGACAGGCCTTTCTTTTTAAATCTGACCCATACTGAAATTTATAAAGAAACGTTAGCATATATCTACTCATGAAATAACTAACATTTTACATTTCAATTATACGGACATGCTCAGTGAGTCAATGCTATGGGTTAGCAATCAATCTATTAGGTTGCAATCACCTTTCTAATTAATTTATATTCGAAACTCCTAATTTTCTAACACTCATTTATTTAGCACTGCTGACTTTTGCATAATTATTTGCAGTTAATTATTTCTTTCTAGTATTTTATGTATATCATCAATTAGATTGACAGTGTCATAATTAGAAATGATGACAGAGATACTAATACTGCCTGCTTTTGAAAAAGCCAGAATATGAGATAAATTATTTCATTCAATGGTTAAGTGTAGCTCTCTCACTTTTAAGGAAGATTTAGTAGTTTTTATATAACAATATGCCATAAAATAAGATCATTCATTAACTTTTCACCTGGAAAAAAATCCAAGTTAAATTTTAATACATTTAATACATCAGAGAAAAATTTTAATACATCAGAGAAAAAACTATTTCTGTTATTTGTTAATCAGAAAGCCTGATTTATAAACACTAATAGAGAACAAGTTAATTCCAACCATGATTTGTTCAATATACATGAACTTTCCTTGATTTGCATGTCTGAAGATGCTGGTATGACTCACAATATTTTTTAACTTCTATTTTTATTCAACTCAGATTTATAGTAACTTATATAACCATGCTTTCTTGCCCCTTGTTTATATATGTCTTTCTCTATACTTTCCACAAAGTATAAAACCTCATTAAAATCCTGTTTTACAAAATCAGATATACTGCAACTCAAATCAGGTCTCCTAAAATATAACTACATAAAGTGAAAACTTGATATAAGACAGTTTAAACAAATGGGTGTTTTTACTGTTCTCTGACAGCATCATAAAGAATTTCTGTGAATACCTATGTGTAATCCAAGGTGGGGGAGACAGGATAGATGAATATTTTCTAAACAACAAAAATGCTTTAAAAATCAACCCTTTTTTCCAGTGAGTAGCCTGAGTAGTAGTCTGTTGCCTTGATTGTGATTAAAGGGCATCTGCTCTCTGCAGTGGTGGTGTACTTGGGGACATTTCAAACAGAGATTAAGGAAGACTTTCTTCTCCTCCTTGCCCTACTAAAATTAATTATTTTGTAAACTTTTCTAAGTCATGATTCAGAATTCAAAGAGATAAAACAGTGCTTCTCAGATTTTAATGTGCATAGTAATCACCTGGGGATCTTTTAAAATGAAGATTTTGATGCAGTAGGTTTAGGGCAGGCCTGAGGTTATGCATTTCTAACATTTAAAAGTAGTAAGGATCTAAAGGATGTTTCATCAATTTTTTAAAATTTTCTACTCAAAATAATATTAGTAACAATCATGTATTATCTTCACTGGTGTCTCAGCCCTCTGCTGGTGAGGTTATACTTTGCATAAAAGTAGTTCTGGTGCATACCACCCCACCTCACACTGGTCGTTTAGGAAGGGTGGCTAAAAAGAGTTTTGGAAATGACCTGATCGCTACTTTCAAAGATGTCCAGAATATATGGGAAATATAAAAATAAACACACAGAAGTAATCACTCTACTTGAGGAATTTTCAATTTAGTTTTTTAAAAAATCTTAGCTATACAATAAAATATGTTTATATAAGCTGTTAATGTCTGAATGAAAGGATAAGAGCATAACATACCTCTCTTCATGTTTGAATGAAAAGAAAATTTGTCTAATCATTTCCAAAATGAGACTTTAAATTTATCTTGAATTTTGTTTGTTTGAATTTGCTTAAAAATTGAAAAGAAATTTGTCATTTTGTCAAATCTAACAAAGGCTAAAATTGCTCAGTCATTTGGTGAAAAAAGAAAAATGACATTCTTGAATAGTATATTTATTATCCACATTTTTTTTCTGTCGTAGCTCTTAACCTTTCGCTGTTAATCACATGAATAAATTTCTTTCTAATGCCTCCTGTTCTGTGCCTTCTTAATGCTTAGCGCTGATTTTCCTTTTAATCTATCTTAGTCATAATAAGTACCCTCCTCCGTATAGAAGCCATCAGCCACGTTCCCCTCCGTCTCACAATTACCCTAATCTCCCCTCTCTTTTGTGTAGCTCTTATTTGCATCCAATTTTATTATTCCACCAATAAAATGAGCTCCAGCTCCTTATGTTTTTCCTCAGACGTTCAGCTTTTTTTCCAGAAGTAAACAGCATTCTGCCTCATATGTATTTTTACCTATATTTTTATTGTGTGTCTTTTACCTTTTGGATTTTATCTATTTATTTATTTAGTGAGAGTTTCTTTTGTTTCTCTAGTATCTCATTCTAGCATCACATTAAATGTTGTGACTATTATTTTCTGATAACTTAGTGAATAGACCTTTTGGGAAATACCATATCCAGGGTTTTTTTTAGATGCCTCCTAGAGAAATTAGCAGTTTTCCAGCTAGGTTTTCTTTTCCAGTTTTGTAGGTAAAATCACACTGTGTAAAACCAGAGTCTGAGAGAAAAACCTGCACCAGCTTCTCTGATCCAGAGGAACTGAATTCTCTTCCTTGGTAATAAAGTCCTTGGTCATTCTCATCAATAATGGACAGGTTATAAAATTGGCTTCATTTTATTGGAAACATTTCTTCATTTTCAGTCCTTCCATATGTGAAACTTCCTTGAGAATCAGAATTTGTGTAACGTGTGTATGTATAATAATAATTCATACCTCATCTTTTTCCTGAAAGATTTTGACTCAGATTTTAATAAAAGACACACATAAATGAGATTATTAACATCTATAGTCAAAGGTCAAGGAAACAAACAAGTAAAAAAAATATAAAGGATTTAAATCAAATCTAATATTCCATTCATTTATTCATTAAACATTCTCTAGTACCCATTATGTGGCAGGTATTAATTAGATATTGGATACGAGAACAAAACAAAACTAAGGATATGATATAGTTCCCAATTTTCAGAAAATCACAATCTGATAAAAAGAGGCAGACAAGTGAAAATTAATTAAATGTCAATATGTTGAATGCTATGTTGGATATATGTGATAATTGCAATTCATGGTGCCAGAGGATTTTACTTATGCTTCCATTAAAACACAAGTCAATTTACCTTGGTTCTCTTACGATAACATGGCTGTCCTGGCTATATGAAAAGATTAGGCTCCTCTGGGTCTTTTAATGATAAAAGGAAGAATACTTTTTTGCATCTTATGAAAAATAACCTTAGTTATTCTTTCGAGTCTCTTTGTTACAGTCTATTAATACATACATCCCACAGGTCAATTTAAAACATGAAAAGAAAAGCTGGATTCAGGCTTCTTGTGCTCTTAGATACTGGGATACTGGTGAAAATTGCTGTGAGTCACAGTCAGAAATAGTCTATCACAATTGTATATCCTGAAGAAATCAGGTATTATGGAATTGCATCAGATTTGAAAATAGCTTGTAATAACCCTTATTCTACAATAGGATTGACTTGTGAGTAGGATCATTCTCTGTAAAGTGAGGCCTGTCTTATGTTGAAAGAGCATAAATAGCAACAATGTTGGCAACAAAATTGCCAAATTATTTATACTGGGGAAAAAGAAGGGGTTAAAGGATGTGATTATGGAATATCAGGGGATATCGTATCAGCTGGACAGTGTATACTCACCGGCGGACACCAGCTTTGTCTAATTCTAGGGTTAGTCTACAGGACTAGTAGAGTTTTCTTCCCACCAAAGATGAATAAGACTTCAGCCAGATGCACAGAATTTACAAATTCAACTACTTATGCTTTTCCCTGGCACCAACTTAGCAAAAACTATCTAACTTGCCTTTCATTTTTGCTTTTCTTTTTTCCATTCCAATTCATAGTTACAATTGACGTTATTATTATGTTCTCCAAGCCCAGCTCTGGATATCAGCACAATGTTTTCCTTCTAAAAGCCCAAACCCTACAGTCAGTCATTGATGACTCTCTGTTAGTTGAAAACAGCCTGTCTTTCCAAATTTGACTCCTACTATCTCTCATCACTCACCAGATATTCAAATGTACCCACGCACCATTTGCCATTGAAACCTAGCATGTTCACACTTTCACGTTTATGTCTTTGCTCATGTAGGGGAGAAAGGAAAACTTCCCCTTCACCTTTGGAAGGTTCATTAGAAAATCAACTCACAAAAGGCAGATTAATAAGAGAAAATGTATACAGACTTATTAGAGTGCATGAGGGAAAATTGCAGAGTGATTACTCCAACCCCTCAATAGAGTACAGTGCAGAAGTTTATATATAATCTTGAAGTCACCCAAAGAAGGATAGCTCAAAGTATGGCCCAAAACAGGCTATCGTGGTAAATCAGGTTATAGTTGCAAAATAAGTGATGAGAGGAGAAGGCCTGGCTAGCAAAGGTCATCTTGTTATGTAGATGAAACCTCACAGGTAGTAGCCCTCAGAGAGAATAGATGGTAAATGTTTATTTCTGACATTTAAGTGTGCCAGTCAGTTAATCTTTCCTAGATTGGACAAGGGAAGGCCTGGAGAAAGCCTGGCTGCATCAATGCAGACTCCTTATAGATGCAAATCTCTCCCACAAAAGACAGCTCTGCAGGGCTACTTCTGTTTGCAGGGCTTTTGAACAGCCATCTCAAAAGATGTCAAAGATGTATATTTTAGGGTGAAATATTTTGATTTCCTTCACTCACCTGATTCCCTCTGTACTTCTATATATATATCCAAATCCTACATCTCTTTTAAACTCCAGCCCAAATTCTTTCCCCGGTTCAGGCTTCCTTGGTACCTCAAGCTGGAAACAAATTTTCTGTTCTCTAATTATTAACAAACAAGAAAAGCACATCCATATCTCTTTATATACGTATACTTCTTTCTGAATAACATTATAATGGAGAACGTTAATGAAAGAAACCCCCAAACTGTGTAAAATAATTTGAAGAGGTTTATTCTGTGTGTGACTGCCGATCTGGAGCACATGGCCTCAAGAGGTCCTGAGAAAATGTGCCAAAGGCCACCGGGTTCCAGTTAGGTTTACACATTCATGGAGA
>CAUYSK010118550.1:0-14559 GCA_963575035.1 Avahi laniger | reverse complement strand
ACTCGAGACCCTGAGCTGGAATAAGTGGGCTGGAAAATGAATACATGAATGAATATGAATGATTGACAAACGTCCAGTCTACAATAATCATACAAATGCAGGACAGTAAACGATGCAGTCCGGAAGCACTCAGCGGGGCACCCTATTTATTACTGCTTGTTTTTGAACTGCATGCTGATAGGAGGTGCTCCTTACAATTTTCACTTGGCAAAGTTATTCCTCAATTTGACCCACCACCACGACAACCACCGCTGATTCACCAAAAGTTGGACAAATCATTATCTTGTTTTTATCAATCTTTTTGAAATGTATCTCTAGCTCACATTTACTTCCATATTTACTATTAGAACAGTTTTGGTCTTTATAAGTTTGTGATGTTTTTGTGATCAGAAATACACTGCAGGAATTTAACTCTTGCTTATATCAATTAGCCTATGGATAAATGGTTTTGTTATATGTTGTTTCACTTCAAGTCACAATTTCCAGAACCTACTGGTGCTGTAATGTGAGGACTCACTGTATCCCCAGAGGGCTGGGGACTCCTCTCACAGCACCAAACAATCTCACTATAATTGCTCATTTCACATCGGTCTCCAACAAACCAGACTATAAGTTCCCTGAAGGCAGCAACTGTCTCAGATCTCCAAGCTTCCTACCAACCCACCATCCACTGGGCCCAATAGTGCATCTATGTTGCATTTAACAAATATCCACTGGAAGAATAAATGTATATGAATATTTAACAGAATATTATCAAGAAAGATATTCCTTGATAGACATTTTAACTGGACATGAGAAACTGAACATGTAACTCAAACTATACATCAGACACATTTCTACTTAGGTGAACATTAACATAAAATATGTATTTATTGTACATCCATGTTCGTAGCATTATTCACAACAGTCAATAGGTGAAAGCAACTCAAGCGTTCACTGACAGATGAATGAATAAACAAAATGATATAGATACCATGGAATATTATTCAGCCTTAAAAAGGGAGATGTTGACACCTGTTACAACACGGATGAACTTTAAAGACATAATGCTAAATGAAAAAAGCCAGTCACGAAAGGACAGATACAGTTTGACTCCTCTTAGATGAGGTTCCTAGAGTAGTCAAATTCATAAACACCAAAAGTAGTATGGTGGTTGCCTTGCTAGGGGGCAGTGGGAGGGGAGGTTGCAGAGTTAGTGCTTAATAGGTATAGAATTTTAGTTGGGGAAGAAGAATAAGTTCAGGAAATGGATGTTGGTGATGGCTGCACAATAATATGAATACGCTTAATGCCAGACAATGGTTAAAATGGTAAAATGGTTAAAATGGCCAATTTTATGTCATATATATTTTACTACAATAAATAATAAAAAACTTTAAATTAAAAAATACACACATTCCTATTTTTAGTACCTTTAGAAGCTTTGAAAAGCAAAAGCAAGTTTCAGAGACATAAAAGGCATTTGCTCATCCAGATTTTGAATCAAAAAAGCAGTTCCTTTGCTACCTCCCTCAACACCCCTAAATTTGATCATGAAAATAGTCCTTTGCCTTAATAATTAATTTTACTTAAATTATGACTATTGCTTATTTAAAACTTCAAAGTTCCAGGAAAGGGATTCTTCTCTGACCTAAAAAGAAAGACTCTGAAGTATGGGGGAGGAAAAGGATTCATCCTGCAGCAAAAGACAGTGTATCTCCAAGACAGGAACACTGTGACTCATGGACTATCGTAAGTATAACATTATTGATATATTGCCAATATTAAGAAAAATGGAATACCATTACTAACTATTCTCACTTGGGGTCCTTTTTTTTTTTTGAGACAGAGTCTCACTTTGTTGCCCTGGCTAGAGTGAGTGCCGTGGCATCAGCCTAGCTCACAGCAACCTCACACTCCTGGGCTCAAGCAATCCTTCTGCCTCAGCCTCCCAAGTAGCAGGGACTACAGGCATGTGCCACTATGCCCGGCTAATTTTTCTATATATTTTTAGCTGCCCAATTAATTTCTTTCTATTTTTGGTAGAGACGGGGTCTCGAACTCCTGAGCTCAAACAATCCACCCGCCTCGGTCTCCCAGAGTGTTAGGATTACAGGCGTGAGCCACCACGCCCAGCCCGGGGCCCTTTAATGAAAAAGGAAATTTAATATTTTTCTCTCATCTCTACATAAAGTTTAACTCCATAAGTTTCCCCCATATTAAAATTATATTTTATATAAAATAGTCATAAAATCTATTTTATACCACTCATAAAAGTCTCACCATAAACTCACATCAAACAAAAACGAAAGGATTCATTACAGTCACCAGGACCAGTCACAAGCCTGCCGCATCCATTTCCGAATCAACGCTCAGCCAGTCGGTCCTTCCGCATCAGTTTTAAAGTAGTGAGGATAATCTGTTTACAACTTCACCATCTCAAAATTTGCCTAGTTTTTCTAATGTGCCAAATAGCACATTTACTTTTTCATGTTAATTATAAAAAAGTTAAAAACTGAAAAATTCATTTTTCTTTTCCCTGTATTGTTGGTTTTCAATTTTAATGATACATTACTTTAAAAGAGCTCTGAATCTTAACAAAGAAACACTCCTCATTAATAGTTTATTCTCTTAATCAAAAATAATTAATAACTCTCTGCTTTCTTTCTACAACTTATTAAAAGGCCTACGTAAGCCCTCAGGCTGGAACGAGAATGCATATTAAATGTGGTTTCCACCCTTCCTTTCAAAGTTAAGTTAACTCAAATAAGTTCTGCAAAGTCCAGGTGCGGTAAGGTAGCATCTCAACAGCAGGCAGGAGGGCACAGGCAGCAGTAAAGGATAAAGACAGCTGCTTATGAAAATGTGAAGAGAAGAAAACCTTAACACTTTCTAGTAAAGCTAAAATTCGGATCTCTACTTCCAATCAATGCTGTGCGTGCAAGAAAGTCCTTTTCTCAATAGATGTTAATTCATTCCTCCACTTTGGAGCACACGCAAGGCATGACAGGGGAGCCACTCTCTCTTTTTCCAAGTCATTTTCCCATTTTGACTCTTCTAATTCCCTATTCCGGGCTTACGTCACTGCTTTTGGGGGTTTTTTGTTGTTGTTGTTTCTTTTTGTTTGTTCGTTTTGGAGACAGGGTCCCACTCTGTTGCCCAGGCTTAGAGTATAGTGGCGCTGTCATGGCTCACTGCATCCTCAAATTCCTGGGCTCAAGTGATCCTCCTGCCTCGGCCTCCCAAAGTGCTGAGATTATAGGCATGAGCCACCGCACCTGACCTTACTTTGGTCTTAATTTCCCTTGTGAGTCCTAAGGTTGAGGGGATTTGGGGGAAGCCAGGGGAAACATCAAAGGAGGCTTTTTATGAAACTAATGCTTCCATGACATCTAATTTAGTGGTAATAATACCAAAACCAACAACTGGCATGTATTGATCATTTGGAGCACAGTGCTAAAACTACACGCATGAGCTCATTTAATCATCGGTACAACTCTGGGAGTTGTATAACAATATAACTCTTCCCATTTTGCAGATGAGGAAATTGAGGCACAGAGAAATTGCCAACTTTTATCAAATTTAAGTCAGCAATAATTGTGCGATATACCATTTTTATGTACCAATGGCAGAAAAAATCTGCCAATCTATGACACAAGTGTAAAGACGACTGCATTTCAGAGATGTTGAAATGTGAAAGTGTTTCTTACAATAAAGCATGTGAGTAATTTTCATAAAATAACAAATCGCTGAAAGCAAGATTTGAACCCAGATAGTCTGATTCCAGTTCTGGTTTATGCCTATGACCCTGGCAGGAGTATTAACTGTGCTCCCTTTTACTCTCAAACGTATCCCAGTTTTAAAGATAAAATATATGATTTCCCTTCGAATGGTGTGAGTGAAATGGACCCTTCCATCTCAGTCCCAGCTAACTGCCACCAAGGCAACCCAAGGAAGCCTCTGCAGATGTGAAGGAAGCCCTACCCAGCAAGGGGAGCTCCCGACTGAGTAGCAGTAAACGGACCCCAACAAATCCTCCTCCTTGGGAAGCATAAAGAGGAGAACCAAGGGACACTGAGTTATCCAAGCAAAGCTGAGGAAGTACTTCAGGCCTGTATGAAGCCTGTTGTCTACACCGGCTTTGGAAACACTCATTGACTATGTGGACAGATGAGATGTATTCCCATGACACCCCATTTTCCCACTTAATAATTCTCTCCTCAGAGTTCTGTTTTACTGGGATCATAAGAAAACAGTCTAAAATGAGGCACATCACCGTCATCTTGGACTCTGTGGTGAATAGTAAGAGAATCTTCAGACATTTGAGGACAGTGAAAAGGAAACAAAATAACCATGAACAGGTAAATGTGAAGAAGACAGGTAGGCTGGCAGTAGCTCGTGAAGGGCAGAGAATGAAATGGTGCCCAAATGGATCAGGCCACTCCATCGACACTGCACTCGGAGCCCTGTTGCAGGGGTCTGCAGGGAGGGGGGCATGGTGCTGCTCCTGTCCACAGAGCTCCCACCTCGCCCAGCTCATCACAGGATGCAGGTAGATAACTTACCTAAAACCAGACAATCTTTCCCCTGGCGCATGACCCAAAACTACGTGCACAAGGCTGAGATATACCTGTGAGATTTTCTTGTTATTAGAACTATAAAATTCTGGGAGATAACAGAAGCTGGATGATGTGTTGGGGGGAAAGAGGCTCAAGTGGGTATGGGAATAGACAGCCTAACTCCAGTGCAAGTAAAAGTTATAAGAGATGTTACCATAAGTAAGTAACCAGTTAACAGAAAGAAAAAAAAAGCACAGAGAAGCCAACACAAAGGAAGATTAATTTCGAGTTCTAGAAAATTTCTCTTTCAATAAATCTTTTTTTTCCTTGAGATAAGTCCAAGCAGGTCTCTTTCTTTCAACCAAAGACCTTAGTAGGCAACCGCACCCTCCGCACAAGACTGAGAGCAGAGAAGCAAATAACTAAGCCAGACTGCCTCGTTCCAATATGGCCTAGAATGTCGTTAAAGTCAGGCGAGGTAGGCTGGGGGCCTGGGGAACCTCTTCGCTGTGCTTTGCAATAATGTGCCTGGCACATTTATGGGTCTTTCTATTTCTCTTCTTTTATATGCCTGTTCTTTTTCTGAGGCCCTAGCAACATGTCCAGAGAACACCTGGACATAGGGACAGAGGACATGGTTCCATGAGCAAAAATAAGCAGAGGTATTTTACAACTAGAGAGGCTCCTCATACCCTCTCTGCTCAGGGACAGTAAACAGGCTTTTATCACTCTTTTTCTATACGGTGGCCGAGGATGGAAGAGACCAGCAGTGGGAACACAGCAGGAAAATCATGGGAACTGTCTGGTCTATTTCTTTAATAACGTCCACCTTTCTCTCCCATCCCCATTGCCACCAGTTGGTCCATTTTAGTTAACATAACTACACAACTAGTTTTCTGGGGACAGTCCTATTGTCCCAGTGTAATTATCCACAGTGCTCACGTTCACTCTCAAAAGTGTCCCAGTTTGGATGATAAAGTATGTAGCCCCCCTAATTTTGTCCAAGCCCTCTTCTTCTCCCACTTTATATATTTTATGTCTGGGGTGGGTGGGGGGAACCAGTCAATCAATCAATCTATGACACAAGTATAGAAACACATTCAGCTTTCAGAGATGTTGAAATGTGAAAAAGAAAAAAAAAATGCATCTTATAATGAAATATGTGATTGTCACAAAATCACCAAGCTATGGAGTGTTGAAGACAACATTTAAATCCAGGCAGTTCGATTCGGTCCTGGTGTATACCTATTTTCCTGGCATAATTACTCACAGCACCGAATCAGGGCAAAAGTCTCCCAAATAATCTGCATTCTTGCATTTCTCCAGCCCTCTCCACACAAACCAAGGAAGAGTACCCCAAGACATCAAACTGCCCTTGCCACCTCACTGTCCAAAACCCTTCAATAGCTCCCGTCACCCTCAAGAACAAGCTGAACTCCATCACCAGACTCAGAAGGATCAGAATTTCATCCCTGCTGATGCCTCAACCTCATCTCTCACCTCAAACTCTACAAGGCAGCCCTCCTGAACGTCCTCAGTGCCCTCAAGTCACATCCCTGGAACTAAGCCCAGAAATGGAAACGGAGCCAGGGAGGGGAGAAAAGGACAGGGGTAGGAAAGGGGACACTGGACCCCCAACTCCCACCACAGGACCCAAACTTACACAGACCTGGTCCTTGTGCATTGCCATGTCTCCAGTATGAATTCATATGTTATGCCCAATCTCTCCAACTTTAAAATACATTTTAGAATAAATGCTAAAAATCTGTGCTTTCATGGCTAGTGTTTAAGTGCTATTCTTTTGGGATCATTTTTAGAAAGGGTGAAAGTGGATCACATTCTCAGCGCACTGATCAAAGTATAAACTCAGAATACCAGGAAACTCCATCCTCCATTACCATCCCCCAAAACCCACTCTGCAGAGGCAATGAAATTTCACAATTTCTCCAGCATTCCCGAAACCTCGAGGGTAGTGCTTTGTGCTAGGCAAACAGAGAAGGCAAGTCCCCGTTGGCCTTTGGTACATGTTGTGGCTATGGTCTATTCTTCAGGTGTTCTTGCGCCTCAAACCTGACACACAGGAGGTCCAGAAGCCATCGCTAGGAAGTCAACACAGAAGTGCCAACTTTCTGGAATGAGCACAACCAGGATGGTGTGATTGAGCTCCCGGTGTGATGCTCCTCACTGCCACCTTGGGCTGCACCAGACCTTCCTCCCAGCTGTGGGATCCTGAAGATAACCCAGCCCAGAAGGCACACCTTCAGCTCTCTCGGTCTCAGGTTCCCTAGATGTGACCTGGAGATTATCACTCCTGTCTCACATGGCTGTTGCAAGGATTAAGTGAAATAAAATGTGTGGACACACCAAGACAGCAACTCACCCTGAGATGGCAGCACACGATAAATGCTTATTATATCTGGGAAAGGAAGATCATTCTAGCTCAATAAAGCTTTAAAAAAAGGCAAGTAAATTTAGCTTCAAATTCACAGCAAGACAAATAATCATTATAAGCCCACCATCTAGGCATAATGCCAAATATCTCACGAATCATCTTATTTAATCTTTGTAATCATCTATGAGAACTATCCCTTTTCAAAGAACAGCACATTGAGGCTCAGTCACAATTTGCTCCAGGTTGCAGAGTAAGAACATGAAGGATCCAGATTTTGAATTCTGTTGAATTTGAACCCAGAACTCATATCCTTAGCTAGCACCCTGCTACTCTGTTTCTCAGATCCCATAGTCAAAGAAATGGGGAGGTGGAGAAAAGCCCAGAGAGGGCAACTGGGCCCACTGATCAGTACGCCACGTCAGCAGGAATCCAAATGACCACAGATGGCTGTCACTCAAGGGCAAAGAGATGGGGGAAGGTAAGCGATCAGTTTAACTGGATGGTTCAGCTTAAATGGGAGCCTTCGGCAATACAGCTTAATGATTTAACAGCATAAGTGGTTTTTATTGGCATGAGGTAAGTGACTCTTTGGCCCTGTGACTTTAAGCAAGTGACTGTGCAACCTCTCTGCTTCTGATAGCCTATGAAACCTGGAGACAGTGCAATCTCCTTGCAGTAATGTTGTGAGGGTTAAAGAAATAACGTGCAGAGATTCCTTGGCACAGAGTCCATCGCATAATACGTGCTCAGTGAGCAACCCATTACTCTGAAAGCCCTTTCACTACACTTTCTACAGACCCTCCTTCCTCTCTCACTTGCCTAAATTAGTCACATCCTCCCTCAAATTCTCCTATTCCTTACCCGCCTCTCCCTTCTCTGTGCACCCCACTCATTCATTTAGACTGCAAATGCCTCCTGAACACCAAGTCAGGTCAACTGGGGAAACAGCAGCACACAAGGAAAAATCTTTGCCCTCATGGAGCCGACAGTCTCATATTTGTGGCACAGAGAGGAAGACACAATAAACAAACAACGCCAGTTAGAGTCCAGTGTTACAAAGCACAAGAGAACAGGTAAAGGGCAGTGACGAATCCCTGGACAGAGGGGGAGTTAGGTAAAACAAGGAAAGGCCAGTCTGAAGAAATTAGCACTGAATAAGAAAGCTGAATGAAGGGAGAGATCAGGCAGAGATGGAGGGATACTGCTTCAGACACAGGGAACGGCAAGTGGCCAAGGGAGGATCAAGCGTGGTGTCTGGAAGGCTAAAAACACAGCTCAACTGCAGCACCCGCTATGTTGTAGTATACCTATTGCTTTGCAGGCCAATTTTTGCCACGAGACTGTAAGTCCCTTGAGGGTAGGACTATGGATCTTCCTCTCTGTGCATTTACTCAGCCATGTTGATCCAGTGCATCTATCTGCCCTACGTTCTCTTAAGCACTGGCTCTACAGTGAAGAACTAAACCAACGTGTTCTGTGCCTTTGGGGAACTGAGCATTGGGTATACAGGAAGCATTCAGAAAATATTTGCTAAATAAATGATATTTGCTTGATTTTCATTTATGGAGTTACATTATTCCCTGTCGCATTCTGGGCTTTTTGCAGCCTTCCTTGCCTGCCTATAAGAGTGCCATCATCCCTCAACTTCTGTTACCCACTGTCTCTCTGTCCTCCATACCACATTGTTCCCAACAACTAACCTCCTCCTGGTCTCTCTCCTCAGCTTCTGCATGCAGTCCATTCACCTGCAATGTCTCCTCCATCACCCCCACCTTCTTCACAAGCCAAACTCCCAGTATTAATTCTCAAATTTCACTAATATATTGATTTTATCATTTGTTCAAACAGGTACAAATATCTTAAGTTCTCCAGGCGAAACTTTTCCATCAAGTAACACAAAGCGATGCATCGAGTGACAATTTCAGACTGTGCAGTACAAAGAGTTGAAGGACAAATGATCAGAGGTTACTTACATAATTTCTTCTCCTCCCCCAGTACACCATATTTCAGTGACTTTCTGGGTTTCATGCCTGCAGAACTGGGCCAGGGTGCAAGGGCAGCAAAATTCTCACTACTGTGGGTCTGTGTACTCAATCACTCATCCATAAAAGAAATGCTTCATTTACAGTAAACAAAACCAATTTGGGACACTAGCTATCACTTAAAGGTCTTCCCCACACAGAAGATCAATAGTTTAATATCTAAAGTATTTGAGAGGGACTCCCTTTTCTACCAGCAGAAATTGCAGCTGTACTTCATTTAAAAAAAAGAAAAAGAAAAAAGTGAGACATTTATTCTCCTAGACAAAAAGGCAGAGATATAGGTAAGTCACAAGTTCCAATGCAGCCTCCATAGCCTCATTTTGCTGGTAAGAACTTGCACATTTAACCTTGAGTCCTTTACTTCTAAAAGCCACACATCCATCTTTCTCCTCCCACTTCCGAAAAGAGCAGAAAATTAAGGCAGAGCCATTCTTTTCAAAGTATACAACGGCAGGGGCAGGTGTATAAGCAGTTTCCTTTGACAAAACACATTCCTGTCTAAATTCCTGGACAGCAGGTCTGAGTTTCGCAGAAAACCACACAATGACTCTAAAGTTGGGGGCCTGAGAGGCAGTGCTCCTCTTACAACAGGACAGCTCCATGAATTCCACCCAGACATGAGAGCGGAAATATCCTGAAAAGCAACAATAGTGTGCATAGAATTACTAATAATCCTTTCAAACTTAGTGCTCTCAGCCAAGATTTTCTCTTAGACTGACAGCACGGGCTTATGTCTGTGCCCAACATGGCTGTAGCCTTGCTGTGTTATGTCACCAAGTACCACAGCACCCTGCTCACTTGGCTATTTGGACACAGCATCGTGGCCCCTGTCTGCCAGGATATGGGTCTTTGGAAAGAACTTGACCAATGGCTAGGCTTTTCCTGGAGTGTTAAGATCACCGAACACCACTCCCTTAAAAGTTTCAAAGCTGGTAGAGCCTAGATTTACAATAGGGAGTACATTCAGTACAGTGATTACATGCCTGGGCTTACGCGGCCACGACTGGGATTCAGATCTAGCTGTTTTTTACTAGTTTTTTATAATCTGGGGCAAGTCACTTAACCACTCTGAGCCCTTAAAAACTCCTTACCAGTCCCTGTAGGCCCTAGGCCTCCACATGATTTGGCCCCCGTCTACCTCTTAGACCTTGTCTACTACCACTTTCTCCCTCTTTAACTGTCTAGATATGCCCAACTCATTCCCACCTCACGGCCTTTGCACTTGCTGTCTGCTCTGCCTCATATACTTTTTCCTCAAGTCTCACTTGGCTGCCTGCTTTTCATCACTCACATCTCAGCTCCCATGTCAAAAAGTCACCTTGAGGATCTCATAAACATACTGTTGAGTATGTGTGTGCATACTATATAATCTATTTACATAAAGGGCCAAAAGGAAGAAAGCCAGTGTATGGTATTATAAGTCAGGGGACTGGTTACCCTTTGCAGGGTGGAAGCAGTGATAGGAAAGAACACCAGAGAGCCTCTGGGTGGCTGTGAAATGATTAGTTTCTTGATCTGTATCTGGTTACCTCGGTGCATGCTCAGTTTATGATAATTCATCAAGCTGCTCATTTGTAATTACACATTTTTCAGTGTGTTACATTTCAATTAAAAAAATTAAACCAAACCAAACAAAAAAAAAAATCTCAAATAGGTTTTCTCTGATCATCCCACCTTTCTGCTAAGATATTCATTCTCTATCCCACCCATGACCCTTTTTGATTTTCTTCATAGCATTTGTCACTGGCTGAAATCATCATTATTGCCTATATATATAGTCTCACCCTCCCCCACTCAATTAAAACAAAGTATCACATGACCAAGGACTCTGCCTGCCTTATTCACTATCTCAAATTCCAGGGTCTGGAACAGTCCTGCCAGATGGCATGGGCTAATAAAAAAATATATATGTAAAAATAAGAAATGGCTAAAGGGGCCCCTTTAAGGATATAACATCAATCAAAAGTCAAAAGAGTGAAGCTAAGAGCAGGGGTAATAAAAAAAAAAAACTTCAGTAACATTAAGCACCAGTAATATGTGTCAAATGTTAAATTTAACCACAGGGAAGGGGTAGATTCAGTGTCATTCTATGGGTACTTCTGTGAGACCAAAGTTGCTTCTCAAAGCAGAAACTGGGTCTTTTATTTCTGTACACCTAACAGTTTTTCACTGTTATAAAGTAGGTCTGGGCCAAGAGTAGCAACAGATTTCTGAAATTCTTGGTGAGGTTTCTTAAGTTTGGTGGAAAAAGTGGGCCATGTTTAATTGTAATGTCTACCATGGGCTAGGCAGGCACAGTATCAACACAGACTCACATGAAGCAGATACTAAGAAACACCCAAGAACTTGAAAACAGTTTCTTACAAGTCATGAGCAATACTCATATACTTTCATTGCCAATTCTAAGATGTTCATAAAGAAAAAAATGTATCCACAGTGCAAGTGACTCGGATGTTACATAGTTACTACTGGTATGCAGATTAATTTGTATGCTGACATAATATATTTTCAGACAGAAACCTACACTCACCAGGCCTGGTGTAATGGAAACTTAAACCTTTACTCTGGAATCTGCTCTGCCACAAACTCCCACTGATACCTTGAATAAGTCATTGAATTTCTTTAGGTCTCAATTTCCCTACCTGTGAAATGAGCTGGTTGGATTAGACGCTTGCTAATGTCCATTTCTGGTTCTTGGACATTGTCTATGATTCCTATCTTTTAAAAAATTATTCTCATCTTTTAAGCCTTGTATTCACATAGCAAATCATACACAAGTATGTAAATCAAAGCAACCAGATGGAGTGAGGTCCAACACATATTTTTACCTAGTCTTCTTGCCAAACCATGGGTATCTACCCCAAACCAGATTTTCTTAAGTGTTATGTTCAGGCTCCTATTTCGTGATTAGACAAGAAGTCTTAACATACTTCAGATAAGCACTCTGCACTTTAGGTTTCTCTGTACAACTATTTTCTTTCCTTGAGTCTTCACTGCCATGGGCCCCATGTTTCTCATCAGTTCAAGTATACACTCCTAGTTAGCACCCTAGTTCTTGTTTTTTTGTAGCTCTTAAGTAATGAATAGGACTTGATCACCTGGAGGTATTCTTCTTACTCTATTACAACAGTTATTAGTGATCTTTAATTAGACAAAGCTGCCATTCCTTTTGCTACCTCGCCATATTGTCAAGGGCCTACTAAGGATATTACAGTAATAAGTATTAACACCTTTTAAATTTACATTAACAACAGAGAAATGGGAAGTCAGGAAATGAAAGGAGAGGGGAAAAAAACTCTCAAGGATGTCATAATTAACCAAAACGTAGAGTAACTCGAAAAATCATTAGTAGCTATTTTTTTTAATTTTCTAAAAAACTATACTATGCATATCCTGGTTAAAATTGCATGAGTGATAATTTGCCTGTCATCAATTAAAAATGGGAAAATAGGCAAGGTCATTACTCTGCTGTGGCTGAGCCCCAGACTGTTCTTTCTTTAAAAAAAGAGAGATCATCCACGGGGCCTAAGAAGTCCAGTTGTTGAGGGATAACTCCAAATCATTACCAAACTCAACAACACATCCCCAAATGCCTTCTAACTACTGTGAAGCTTGCCGTCTGCGGAAGGTCAAATCTACTGGAGGCCAAGTTCCCATAGCTATTCAGCGTGCAGCACTGGCCTTCTTCGGTTTTATTTTCCATGAACAAGGAGGGACTAGATAGGGCCAATGGTGTGATACGTTTTAGAGAGAGAACCGATTTTTCGTTGTAAAGAGGAGGGAGAGCGGTTCCCATTTGTCTCTCTGCTCCTTGCATTTCACCCACTCAGGCACCTTAAAGGCTACAAAAACAGGTAGCCTGCATAAAGTTCCCTCACTAATACTCCCTGGGCTAGACTGGGCTTCTAGGCATGTTTATCGCGTGGCCAAAAAACGTGCTCTGCGTTAAAGTCGTTTCAAAGGCAGAACTCGCAAAACTGACAATACGACCTCAGGACGCCAAAACCGGGTCCGAGAAACTTTTCTTAAACTTGCACCCAGTGCCCGGTACAGTGCCCGGCGCCCGCACCATGAGCAGGGGGGACCGACGGCAGCGACCCCTGGGAGCTGAGTCGTTCACACCCTGGGCGCCCTGGACTGCCGTCCCCGCTCGGCCCGGGCCCCACACCCGAGAGGGCGGTGCGGGGGTCCCTCTTGCGCCCCGGGCGCAGCGCCGGGCGTCTCCGCCGGCTGTGGGGCGCCCAAGCGGCGGCGCACGGGGGGGCCAGGAGAGGAGCGGGAGGCTGGGGGAGCCCGGGAAACGGGCGCCGCTGCCCGGGCCGCGCTCACCTGGGACCGGGCCGCCAGGAACGCGGGCCTGAGCGCCAGGTCTCGCAGAAGTTTCCCGGCGTGCGCTGCCACGGGGGACGCCATCTTAACCAGGAAACCCGCGCTGGGGAGTCGGAGCGAGCGGACAGGGGGCGGAGGGGGAGGGGCGGGAGCGGCAGGAGGAGGAGGAGGAGGAGGAGGAGGAGGAGGCGGGCCCACACGTGCCCCTGCGCCCGGCCCGCCCTGGGTCCCCGGGGACGCGGCGCTTCTGGGCGGCCAAGCCCTCGGGCCCAGAGTCGCCTTGAGCGGAGGCCTGGTGGCAGTGCCCGGGTTGTGAGCGAAGACTGAGCCGGAGCCCCGCGGTCTTGGGGCTTAAAGTGTCCCGAGGGACGGACAGCAAAGCGAATATTCGTCTCTGTAGCCTGCTGGAAGGACTGGCTGACGGAGCTGACGCCAGACTACTAGAGACCACTGGTCTAACCCTGGGGTCACCGAGGCGTGTCTAGGGAGATGGTGTTTGAGCTGAGACTTGAAGGAAAGAGACGGGAAGGGAGCCACTTGAGTCCAGGGGGTCAGGCGGTCTGGTGAGCTCGGGAAAGGCTTTCTGCGTCGCCCTTAGTGAGTTGTGTGTTTGTTGTTCGTTTGTTTTATCCTTAACCTAAGATCAGGGCAAAACTGTTGACAGATTGTAAGCCCAGTAATCATAATAAGAGCTGTGAACTAAAATAAAATGTTAAGGCTCACTGACTGAATGGACCCCCTCGTGGCCAAAGGAATCTCTTCAAACTAAATTGTCTGCGAGAAGGAGGGAGGACAGACATGCCTCATCATGCCCCCCTCCCTTCTTGGAGACATCCTTTGTAACCCATTAACAGGCCTAAGGGTTTGCAAGACAAACCTGCAGGTCCTCAAATCACACAACAAATCTATGTCTCCTGGCTTATCTGTGATAAACAATGCCTTATGTTAAAACATTCCAAGCCTTTAGACAAAGCTTCATGTCTATAACCAATTACAAGCCAATAAATCTTTAAACTCACCTATAACCTGTAAGCCCCCCTCCCCCTTGGAGATGGCCCACCTTTTCGGGCCAAATCAATTTATGCCTCCCACATATTGATTTATGATTTTACCTGTATCCTGTCTCCCTGAAACGTATAAAACCAAGCCGTCACCCAACCACGGCGAGACCTTGCTCAAGGCTTCTTGGGCTTGGCTCTCCAGGCCATGGGCACACATAGTTGGCTCAGAATAAAGCTCTGTATTTTACAGAGTTTGG
>CAUYSK010118549.1:0-24845 GCA_963575035.1 Avahi laniger | reverse complement strand
AGGTAAGGGTCCAACTGCGTTCTTTTGCATGTGAATATTCAGTTGAAGACTACTCTTTTTCCATTGACTGGTCTTGACACATTTGCTGAAGATCAGTTGATCATAAATGTGAAGGTTTATTTCTGGACTGTCAGTTTTATTCCAAAACAACTGGAGGGTGTCAGGATGGCCAAGTGATTTAAGGTGCCAGATCCCAAACAACTGGAATTATTGACTACTTAAGTACTATGTTCCAAGCATGAATTCATTTACTCCTCACAGTAGCTGTGAAGTGGGCACTATTCTTACTCCTGTTTGATGGATGAAGTAGCGGAGGTACAGAGTGATTTGCCTAATGCCATATACCTTGTAAGTGGCAGAGCCAGGGTAAAGCTTTAGGCTGACTGATTTGAGAGAGCCTGATTGCTCTTAATCATGCATGCTGCAAATAAAAGCTAGAAATCAGAACTTTAGAATTCCACTGAAGAGCTCATTTTAAGCAAAAGGGGTGGGAGTCCAAATGGCCACTAATGGCTGGAAAAGCACAACAGGGCAGGGGGCTCCACGAGCTTGCTTTCTATCGAGTAGCAGAAACGAACCTGCCTTCCTTAGTTGAAACCCCTCCACCCCAAGTTGAAAATTTGCACCGGCTCTAAGTCAAAGCACTAGGATGGCTTCTTGGGTTCCTGGGGCAGTGCAAACTCCAGCGAGCGGTGGCGGCTCCCATTGCCCAGCTCTCAGGCCCGACCCCTGCCTAACGCAGCTCTCTGCCAGAAGCCGGGGGAGTGGGAAGGAGTTGGCGCTCTCGCGGGAGGCTTCCTGGGATGTGGAAACTCTCGCGAGAAGATGCGTCGTTGCCTCGGTAACCGCGTCGCGCTCGGGCAAGATGGCTGGGCGAAACCTTGGTCTCAGGGTCAGTTCAACTCCAGACTCCTGGGTAGCGACTGAGTTCCAGGCGACTGAGGACGCCAATGCTCCTTTAACTTCAGGTCTAAAACTCTCTGCCTCTTTTACAGAGACGCAGCGTTCCAGGGACTCCGCTCCCGCCACGCGTTCAGAAGCCTGCTGCACCTCGACTGGACCTCCTCGCCAAGGAGGAAGAATATAAGTAAGAAATTCAGCGGTTGAGCTTTTCCTTCTTTCTCTCATCTAAATGAGGCTGTTGATAAGTACTTTTCCTAGAGACTGGCTGGATCTTCGGGACACTCACCGTCCAGCATTCCTTTCCCACCGCTCATCTGCCCTTTATCTTTTCTCTTTCACCTGAGTAGCTCGCCTTAGAAGGTATTTGAACGGGACGAAACTTTAGCCCCATGTTCGTCAACAAATTGATACTGTTGGGAATGATTTGGATAGCAGGAATAGTTCAGGTTCTAGTTTAGCTAAATTTCTAGTTGCGCTTAATTTCAATTTCGTTGGAATTTACGTTATGCAAATTTCCTTTATGTTTGGTTTCTAAATTGAAGGCTTGTTTCTCAGTGCAACTGAATTACCGTTCTCAACCTCATTTGGTGGCAGTGAGAATTTCCCTTCTTTGTGTGTTCTGGGTGTAATTAAAACTATCATGACAACACGTGCTTTCGTTCTTGGCCCATTTCACTCCTTATTCCCCAATTTCCACTCAGCAGCCTGAATAATCTTTTAATTTGATTATGTCATTCCTGTGCTTAAAACTACAGTAGTTTTCTGTTGTACTTCAAAAGCTCTGACACATCTGGCTCCCGCCTACTCTTTTATTTGATCTCGTGCGCTCTCTGTTTTGCTCAAAACTCTCCAGCTTCAGTGGCCTTTTAGTTCCTAAAACTTTTTCCTTCTCTTGCCTTGAGAGCAATCACACGTCTTCTATCTATAATGCCAATTGGTCTTCCTTAACCATACTAAGTGGGCTCCCCTGTTGTTCTTTGTCATTCTTATTGGTTTTTCTTTTTAATTAGCATAACTTGTTACATTTATTTGTGAGTTTACTTTTTAATTGTCTGTCTCCCCCACAAGGGCAGAGACCACATTTGCCATCGTATATATCTTTACAAAAAAAGTATATTTTAACAGTCCTTTTCTTTATAATATAAAGTAACTAATTTGAAATTGGAAAACAGTCTGGCAGTTCATCACAGGGTTAAACATAGGGTTACCATATGATCTATATTTAAAATGAAAACATATTTAAAATTAAAACTGAAGTGTGCTGTTTTTAGATCAAGTACACAAGCCAATTTATCACAGCAAGTAAGAAGGTAATAATCCTCTTCTATGATCAAATTATCCCGTTCAAAAGTGTACTTACTCAGCCTACTCTGTTGTCCATACACAGTTCTGTATCAGCTGTGCCTGAACCAAACCGATTATCCTCATTGCTGTTAACCCAAGTGGCATTAAATACCTGCATTGTTTAGGTTAATTTGTTTAATTATTTGCCATTATATTTTGTACCTAGCTCTGGTGTGTTGTTGTGTTGTCAAAACTGCAAGGGGGTTTCGGTCTAGGTCTAGTTGCTCATTGCACAGATTCGATTATTGAGACAAGGAGGATTGCCAAGGATGAAAGGAATTTTTAATATGAGAGAAGCTGCCTCAAATCTGTCTCTCCGACTAAGGGAGTTCATGGGCCTTTAAAGGAGGGGCCACATGCCCTGGGGCAGGTTCTGTGTATTGGGGGCAGGTTGTTGGGGATGGTGAATCATCAGGAAGTCTGCCCTGGGGCCTTCAAAATCTCAGCCTTCATCTTGCAGAAGATCCACCGTTTCTGGGAAACAACTCAAAAGGTCAGGTAGTTAGTTAAGGGAGAGGATTATAAATTGGGGTCATTGACATTTGGTCAATGGCCTCCCCAGCCTCCCCTTACAGTTGGCGATATAGTCTTGCTTAAAGTGAGATACCTGCAGTAACTATTCTATTCTGGCAGGAGTTGTTTTATGGTAATTGTAGCCAGTTGTTACTTGTTCTGTTATCTGTTTCCTCAGGTGTGTAAATCTGAGACTTGTGAACAGAGTAACTCCTTGGCTCTGCTTAAATCTGGTAGACCGCTCTGTGCCTTGCAGAAGAGTAAAATGTCTGGCCATCCTTATAAGCAAGATTACAAGTTTACAATTGAATATAGTATCAATTTTATCACCTCTTGTTTTAAACATATCGAGATATCTCTTAAATAGATAGAACACAGCACTTCCCAGGGACTTCAATCCAGAATCTTCTGCAATTCAGCTCCTGTCAGAGAGTTGGAGGAAATAATCACTTTTTGAGAGGGTAGACTAAGGAAGATGCTAATCACTCAAGTGGTTTTCCAGGCTTTAGGCCTGTATTATAAAACCAGAAAGCTAAACAATAAAATCATATCATAAATGGTCCCCATAAAACCCAATTACATTGGATTTATAGATTAATTAGCGAAGAACTGACATCTTTATGCTATTGAATTTTACCTTCCACAAATATAATACATCTCCATTTAGGCAGCTCTTTTTTTTTTTTTTTGGTCGTTTAATATTTTATCACTTCACTACATGAAAGTTTTACATATATAATTTTTTTCAAGGTGTGGAATAGTTTTTGTTGCTATAATGAGTGGCCTTTTTTAAATTATATTTTCTAATTGGTTGTATGTAGGGACATTATTGATTTTTACATGTTGATGCTACAATAGACATTATTGCTGCCCCACCAGGTTGTACTGCCTGCTGCACAGAGAAGAGCCAATACACCGAGACAGCTGGGGTTGCAATGGAGAAAGGGCTTAATTCCACAGAGCTCTAAGCGGGGAGCTGGGAGGAATTCCTCAAATCTGCCTTCCTGAAGATTTGGAAGAAAGGATTTTTAAAGACAGTTTGGTGGGCAGAAGGCTAGGCAATTGGGTTTGCTAATTGACTGGGTTTGGGCAGAACCATGGGGGTGTAGAAATTGTCTTCTTTGTTGAGTTGGTTCTTGGATGGGGGTTGCAATACCAGTTGAATCAGTTCCTTAGCATGGACCATTAATCTGGGTAGGTCATCCTTTCCACCAGCATGCAGGGCCAGGATGGTATCTCCGAAACCAGCCTTAGGTTTCATAAGAGTGATATTATCTATGGATAAAGTTAAGAATCTTTATCATCATCAGCTATGTGACTTCTGAGTAGCAATATTGGAAAGCAAACAAGGGGACAGTGGCTGATCATTAGTATTATTTTTAGCTATGCCTGTGCCTTTGTAAAGTTTAGGCCTTTGCCACAGTTCTCACCTTGCACCCCTTTATTAATTTGTAAAGGGCAGTTTCAATATGGATCTTCAGCCTGATGAACTCTCATTCATTCTGTAGAGTCCCTTGGATTTTCGATGAAGGCAGTCATATTATATGCAAATTCTGATACTTTTGTCCCTTTAGAATTCTCGTGCATCGTCTTTTTTTTCTGTTTAGGATCTCTGGTGCAGTATGGAATAGAAAAAGTGATGGTGAGCTTTCTTGATTATAATTTTGAGGAGCCACTTTTTAATAATTTATCACAACGTTTGAGGTTTGCTGTAAGGTTCTGGTATATTTCCTTTTATCAGGCTTAAAGTTGTTCTCCTTAAATCCTTGTTTGAATGAATGTTAAGTCTATCAAAGTCCCCGTCAGGTTTTAGTCTGAAATGTCAGTGTGCTCATGGCCAAAGAATGACCAGACACACCAAAGCAAGGCAAGCATGAAGATGAGGTTTATTGAGGAGATAAAGGGAGGATTATAGGGCAAGAGCAATGTACAGGTTTACAGAGCATGATACATATGCCACAGATGATGAACGGACTCATTGTCACAGCAAAGGGAGAGCAAAAGGGTGCAAAAAAGGGGACTTGGTTATGGTCTGCATCTTGTTTTATAGTGCTCAGATTGGGACCTCCCTGGTGGCTCAGACGTCACCATGGAACCACTTTGATTGGACAGTTGGGAGTTGCAGTACTATGCACGAGGGTTGTTTTTAGGTCAGTTTCTGAACTCCATGGAACCTATGCTGCTTGGCCTGTGGGCTAGAGGGTCCTCAGCATTATTTTTGCAACTGGAGTGCTGAGTTATGATTGGTTGATTCATAGGGTATTCCCTCCTCCCCCAGGTATGGCAGTCATTGGGGGGAGAGTTAGGGTGGGACGGGACCAAATGGCCAGGGGCCTACTCTCATCTGGGGCAATTGCACTAAGGCAGTGGCACCCACTTTTGTCCCTAGGAGACCTAGAATCCCTCGCTGTCTACCTAACATCCCCCCAATTAGCTAATGATATGTTGTGTGCCCCTCCTTTAATGTTTTAACATACTGAACTACAAAGGCAGGTTTCTTGTTTTCCTTTAAAGACTGCTGGATTTGATTGCTATAATTTTATGTCAGTTTTTTGCCTCTATGGACAAAAGTGAGATTGGTGTTTTGCTTTTTTTTCTAGTTCTTTTCCTTTCTGATTTTGATATAAAAATTGTCCCACCTATATGAAATAAGCTGAATAATTTTCCTTTTTTGTTCTTGGGAGCTTTTTATAATTAGAGAATCTGAGTCTAGTGTTTTTTGGTCAAGGGAATTCCTTTTGTCTATGAATACAGTCTCTTTAATGATTATTCGTCTATTTATATGTACTATTGCTCCTAGAATAATTTTTGTTTATTGATTTCTAGAAAAGTGTTCATTTCATGTATATTTTAAAATGTATTAGCATAAATTAATTGTATGCTCTTGATGGTTTAAATCTTGACTGTATCTGTAACTATATACATCTCTTCTTTTGGAGGTTTTCCAATATTGTTTGTTTTTGTCTTCTCTTTTTCTGTCACGCTTGCTGGAAGATTTATCTATTAGTCTTTACAGAGAACTAGATTTGGTGTTCTTACTAATCTTTGCTATTTTAAAAATTTCATTAGTCTTTACAGAAAGAAAGAGATAGAAATGATCTCTTTTAATTGTGGTGGATTTATTTATTAGTTTCTTCACCTCATTTATTTTGTTTTTCTATATATTTTTTTTTTTTTTTTTTTTAGACAGAGTCTCACTGTGTTGCCCGGGCTAGAGTGCTGTGGCGTCAGCCTAGCTCACAGCAACCTCAAACTCCTGGGCTCAAGCAATCCTACTGTCTCAGCCTCCCGAGTAGCTGGGACTACAGGCATGCGCCACCATGCCCTGCTAATTTTTTCTATATATATATATTTTTTTTAGCTGTCCAATTAATTTCTTTCTATTTTTGGTAGAGACGGGTCTCGCTCTTGCTCAGGCTGGTCTCGAACTCCTGAGCTCAGAACGATCCGCCAGCCTCGGCCTCCCAGAGTGCTAGGATTACAGGCGTGAGCCACCGCGTCCGGCCTGTTTTTCTTATTTTTAAATAAACACATTTGTCTATAAATTTCTCTCCAACTATAGGTTAACTATATTGCAGGATCTGTTTCAAAATGTGTTTCTTTTGTGGTTATTTAGTTTTAAATATTTTATGATTTTCATAGTGGTTACTTAGGAGTGTGTTTTTTAATTTCCAAGCATATAAGATTGTTTGCTGTTTTGTTTTTATTTTTAAATTTATTTTTAATTACACTATGGTCAGAGAATTAATGAGATGTGGATTTTTAAAATTGTATTGAGACTTATTTGTAGCCTAGTACATGTTCAGTTTTTGTAAATGTTCTATGTGATCTTTGACAGAAAGTGTATTATCAATATTTGTTGGCTAATCTGTTAGATTAAGCTAATTAAGTTTGTTCATAATATCAATATCCTCACCATTTTTTTCATACTAGCTTTTTTGGTTTCTGTTAGAAGTGTATTAAAGTCATCAATTGCAATTATAGTTTTCAAATTTCTAAATATATTCGTGGCTGTTTTTGTTTGGGGCTATATTATTTGATTTAAATCTTTTTGATTCATGTCATTATTATGTATTGTCTGTTATCTTTTTTCATCTCTTTATTTTCAAACCCTGTGTCATTTAGCCTTAAAAGCATTCCTTTTATAATCCGTCTGGTAATTTCTGCCTTCTAGTAAGTGAATTTAATTTATTTACATTATTTGAAGTTGTCTTAGCTGTCTTATTTTTCGTGTTTTCTATTTACTGTGTCTTTTCTTTGCTTGGTTTTTGTCTGTCTGCTGTTGGAGCGAATGAATTTTCATTGTCTTTATTTTACTGGTTTGGAAAGACCGTAGAATGTTTTAACTTGGTTTTCCTCTGTCTTTCAAATGAGATGGTTTTTTTGTTTTGTTTTGTTTTAAATATACCCATAGCAGTTAATCATCAGTGTTATTTTTATAGTCTGTACTAACTTAGATTTATCATGTTTCTGATATCTTCATGATTCTGTTTTTCCCAGTTCAGTTTCCCCCTTTCTAAAGTGTAGACTTACACTTAAGACTGAATCTTAAACTCTCCAGACTTTTCTGAAAATTTTGTTACTTTACACTTATTCTCTACTGACAGTTTATCTGAACGTAGAATTCTAGATGGCCAGTTTTCCTTCTAAGCCCATTAAAGATACTCTTTCATTGTCTGTTGACATCTATAGATGTTAATGAGACATCTGCTGTCAGCTTTTTAAATAGTCATGCTGGTAGACTGTTTTTCTCTTTTAAAATGATTTGGTAGTTTAAAGAACATTCCCTCAATCTTTAAAATTCTGCAGTTTTACTATGATGTGTACAGATGTGGATTTATTGTCTTTATTCTGTTTGAGACCCATGTCTTTCTGTACCTCCTTATAGGTGATTTCCTCATATCTATCTTCCAATACATTCATTCCCTCTTTAGTCCATTCTGTTGTTCAACATATCCATTGAATTTTTAATTTCAGTGACTATGTTTTTCATTTATGTACTTTATTTGGTTCTTTTTCAAATTCAGTGTTCTTTTGTAATAATATTTGGGTCTTGCCTAATGTTTTCTATTCTTGCTTTTTTTCCAAAATAAAATGCTAATTTAAAAATATTTTTTAGATTTTTATATTATCTCTAGTTCTTATGGTACAGATTTTTCCTTTCTCACATCTGCTGATTCTCTTTTGCTTTCTAAGGGAGTCCCATATATTCTAGATAGTAAATGTCCTTATAGGCTGGTTCTGAATTTACCTTTACTAGCTTAGAGTTTTCATTGGTTCCAGGCCAGCTTTCTTCCATACTAAAGTTTTGGCATAGTGTCTCTATACCATCTGGATAGATAAATTTGGATTTCACTCTTATGCGTTCTTGTCGCTCACAAGAGAATCTTTTCCACCCATGGCTGTAGCTTTGTTTCTGCTCACCTAAGGTTATGGGCAGAGTTTTTGTACCCTGTGTTTCACAGGTGTAGACCTTCATGACTCACATGTGCATCAGCTTCTAACTTTTAAGCTATTTTGGCTTCTGTTGCTGTTTACTACTCTCACTTTGAATTGCTGCTTTATTCTTAGTACAAGGGCATTTCCCTTGCCTGAGTTTGAGCTTAGCAATATTTCCTTTATTGCATTTTATCTGGCGTTTCTGTGGATTTAGAAAAGAATAATCTTCTCAGTCATCTGGGCCTATTGTATTGATTGGAAACTTCTTGTTAAGTCCTCATGATTCCTGTTAGGGAAATTTGAAAAATCAGGTAATGACATCTAAAAATGCAACTTTAAGTCTCTCTTAAACATTTTTCTTTTGACCAAATGATCCTAAAATTAAGATATTAAGACTGTTTTAAGAAAGGATATGATACTGCTCCTCCTTTTTTCCTGGAGTTGGGGATTGTAAATGGTTTGTGTTACTTCTGAATCACATAACTAAGAAAAACAAGATCTCATTTTTTAAATTCCTCAACATATCTTCTTAATATAATTTCAAAATGTAATTATAATATAATTTCCTATTAACAGATAGCCTAGAAATGTGACATTTCAATAGGAAAAAAAAGGTATATGCTTTTGAAGATGTTTATTATAGTGTTAACCTTTGAAAGCGAAAAGGGGACTTGCACTAACAATAGTGATGGAGTTCAGTACATTATGTTAACTGTAATTCATTAGAATATTGTGTAGCTGTTTAAGGTGCGAATTATAAAGATGTGAAGACAAACATATTCCTTCTATATTGCTGTGGGAAAACAGTACAAAATTGTGTGTATGCTATAGATGAAAATTGGAAGGGAATATTGAAAATAAAAACATTTGGCTGATAGTGGTAGGATTTTGAGCAATTTTTCCATTAAAAACAATTACCTTCAAAGATACTGTCATTCTTGCAGTCTTGATGGGACCAATTAAATAGTATTCCTATTCTTTGCTAGATTCCAAATAGGATGAACAATAATAATTTTAAAAAAGGAGTCACAGGTGGAAGTCAAAATAATCATCTTTATTTCTGATGAAACTGATACTGAAGTGTGTAGCTGAGGTGTGAGCCACATTGTGTCTGTCACCAAACCCCAGATTAAGCTCCTCAATCACAGGTCTCCTCCGTTCCCTGCCCCCTTCTGCCCTCAGTTACAGCAGAAGCTATCTCTGGAGAAGGAAGGGTTAGAATTGATATTCTTTGCAGGTAGGCTAATTCCAAGAAGACAACTAGTGAAACAGAGTTGAACTCACACAGCTTATTCTTCCTAAATTTATTAGTTAGATTAGTCAGTTCACCTGCAGTGAGTAAAGGGCCACAGAAAGGCTAGTACTTAGTGTTTGAGTTCCTACCACAAGGAAGGAAGAATTATGGGGAGTTGGGGATAAGTTCTAATGGCTCTCTTCATGTTAGAGAAAGAATGTCATGTGTATGTTTTGGCATTTTTTGATTAGGTCAATTGCTAAAGTGTAATTGATGAAGTTTAACTTTTTAATTTTTGTTAGGGTCTTCAGTATATCCCAATCATTAACTTATTTTCTGCGTTTAGGCATATAAATGCAGAATTGGAAGCAAAAACAGCTGAACTAGTTCGACAAGCTGATGAAGTAATAGTAAGTTACTGTATAATTATTACAAATTTCATGTAAATGCTAACTTAACTTTTTAATTTGATTTATCACATATATACAAAGAGGATCCAATGCATAAGTGTTCAGCACCACGAATTATCACAAATTGAACATGAATATATGTGCATAGGTATAGGTACATATATATGATTTTGAGTAAAAGATAACAATCATCACTAATATTCAGATAATGTATTTCTTAAATTCTACAGTTGAATGTTACTCAAATTCTTAGAGCTAGACTAAAATAATATTTATAGTTAGGAAAAATGTATTGAGGTTTTATTACCAGATGATGTATCAAAGCATATCATTCCCCATTTTAGTACTGAATTGGGTGTTCCTACTTTAAGCATCCCTTCTTAAGCATCAGCATTTCCATTATTAATTGATAGGACAGAGTAGCCCTTCTTAGGGAAATAAAGAATCTGCTTTCTCTTTTTTTATTATTAATTTTTTCTTTTTTTTTTTTTTTAACTCCTCAGAGAGTCATTGCAAAAAAGAGACTGCTTTCAAACGGTTTCTAGTTTTTACCCTAATTTAATTATAATTCTTCCTTTCAATCTTCCCTACCCCATAAATGGAATTCATAGAGGCAGGGAAGGAAATCTAAGCAATATTTTAATGCCTTATACAAATCCATAATTATTTGTTAGTTTATGGATGAGAAATGTATCCTATATAACCTTTCAAGTAATATATTAAGATAATGTTTACAGATGTGCAAGTTGCATTTGTAATTAAATATTTTACTAAAAATATATATTTTTATTCTATCTTTTAGTTTTTGGCAGTGCCTAAAAAGCAGGAAAATACTTGTATACAAAAGGACCCCACACTATAGTAGAATGAGAGATCTATTATGTATTCTGCTCAAAGAATCCTCTAAAAAAATCTTTTTCCCCACCAAAAAGAATAGAGTAGAAAAATGGGAAGGGCCAGGAAAGGGAAGGGGGCATTCCCACCTCTGTAGAAGCTAACTGAATGTAACTTTGGCCTTATTGAATTTCCGTTTACTCTCATTTCTTGATATATCTTTGTTGAAAGCTTTTACTCTTGATACTTCATGTTTAGCATCTTCTTGGTCTTCTTGACACTGAAGTTTTACCTGATTTGAGACAAGTTTTCCTACTCATTAAACAGATTTATTTTTTCATTTCTTGTGCCTCTTTCTAATTTCCATTGCATGCTGCAAGGATGGAAGGCTCTAAGGTAGGGGGGAAGCAGGAATTGGAAATATTATATAAAGGCCTTGACACTATTACAGTTTTCCCTTAGGACTGACTTTCTTAAGTCAGAAGATATGAAAGGTGAAACTGTAATACTATAGACCTATTTTCATAGCATAGCATTTAGAATTCTGTGCTTTGGTATCATAGATACTATGGACAACTCTGAAATAATTAATGATCAGAGAAGCACTTGAATATATCCTGACTTGTGGGTTTTTTTCTATTTTATATATGACTTATCTTTACTCATTTAACTAGAGAGATCAACAGGAAGCACGATCTAGGCCTATTTCCACACAAATTAAATCATATGAAGAGGAAGATGATTACAACTTAAGGTCAGTGACTTGAATTCTCAAATATAATTGATTTTTTCTAATGATGTATGTGGATCTTTTACTATATAAAATCTTTTTGCATGCAAATGTTGAAAATCTGTTATTTGAAGAAGAATAGTGTGTAAAATAATAATTGGGGGTTTATACCAGTCAGACACAATGCAAGCTCTTTACCCACTTTATCTCATGTAATTCTCAAAATATTATTTTGAAATAAATATTATTTTCCTCATTTAAAAAACTTTAGAGAGTATTGGGGGTTCGCAATGCCCCTGATATAACCGGGTCCCTGGGCAGTGTGCGTTGCAAGAGATGGGAGAGACAAAGATACGGACACAAAAATTAAGGTGAAAGGGTACAGGGAGGTCAGGGGACCACCAGCATTCCTGTGAGCCAGGTAGTACTGACTGCAGTCTAGCACCCATTTTTATTCTCTTTTTCATGTTATGGATTGCAATGATTTCACGTGAAAAGCTTGTGGGTTAACAGTAGTGCGTATAAATGGGAACAAAAGAGATCACATACGTTTTTCTACTTTATCTAGTTCCTCATTTACTGAGACATGAACTCAGGAGAGAGAGAGGAACATTGCCTCAGGGTTAGAATAGCAAACTGCTCTTATCTGCTGGGCTGACATCCTTTGATCATTCTCTCCGCCTTCCAATTACAAGCCTGCATCCATTGGCAGACATCCGGGCTGTAGCCGGCAGGCTTCGAGGTGGGGTCCGTTTGTAGACATCCCTGGTTGGTGGAATGTCCCCCTCAAGGTCAAGCAGCTTTTGGTCAGTGAACTGACATGTCCATAGGTTGCTCTTTGGCAAAGTCCTGTCCCACTCCTGGGGTTTCATGTCTTGACCCTAACCCTCAACAAGAGAGGAAACATGAAAAGTATATAATCTATGTGAATAAAACTATAAAATCTTACTGTAGCAGAGGCAATGTTGATCACCAAACATTCTAAGTCGTTTGCAGTTGTCAATAGGCTATGAACAAAATCCCAATTAATCTCTTCCAACCCAAAACAGACAAGAGTTGGTGTGTGAACCTCCACCTGACTTTCCCTGCCACGAATATCAGTGAAATTCCAATTGGTAAAACCTCCCAGCCTGGTCTCTGGGTGACCATGTGAAACAAGGGGAAAAAGAGCTCTCTCTCCTTCTCTACTGCCATATTGACCGTGTTAAGCCACTGAGATTTTGGGGTTAATATCCTAGGCTATCCATGCTAACATAGAAATCGATATTAGGAATGGAATGCTGCATAGCAAAAAGTTAAAGTGTGACTTTAGCCTAGTGGTTAGATGGTAGCCAACAAGGAAACTGATAATAGTGGCTGAAAAGATAAAGGATTAATATTATGTAGTGGCAATGAATTTGGTAAAACTGTCATCTGGTAAATTGGGAGGCAGAACAAGTATCTTGTACTTGTACTCTAGTCTAGGGGAAGAGGTTGAAAGACAAAATATTAGCAGTACATGCCATTAAAAAGACAAGTTTGGGAAAGAATTGGCTGATTTGCAAGTATTAATAAAAGGGAATACCTAATTATCTCATTCAAAGTTATGAAGATTTACACCTACGATTTCTTGCAAGACCTGTCTAGTTTTTACTCTTCCATTCAGGTCTTTGATCTGTTTTGAGTTAATTTTTGTATATGGTATGAGTTAAGGATCAACCTCCATTTATTCGCACATGGTTGTCCAGTTGTCTTGGCACTCTTGTCAAAAATCAGTTGACCATAGACATATGGTTTTATTTTTGAGCTCTCATTTCTATTCTGTTGATCTATATAGCTATCCTTATGCCAGTACTACAGTGTCTTGATGGTAGAATTGTAGAATCAGCTGCTTTTAGACTTCAAGAATTACAAGATAAAATTGAGAAAATCTTTGAGGAACAAAAGCCTATTAAAACTCAACCCTAAGGCAAAGATCAGACTAAATATATGGCCTTTGCATATTGATAAATCTTTCCAGTGGATTAAGGTTCCTTAGGGCAAGGATCACATTAAATGGCACATAGTAAACTTTTCAGTTGGATAAAATGTCTCAGGGCAAATATCTGACTAAAGGTACAGTCTCTCCTTAGAAGCTTGACAACTTCAAAGTAACCAATTTTTAAACTGTGAAAGAGAGGGAGTCAGGATAAGGTAAGAAAATATAGTAAAGAATTACAGTCTTGAAAGAACTGTGGGTGTGGTAATGGCACTGAGAACTGACTGAAATTAAATAGGTAAGGAAATCACTAGTTTTTGAGAGTTATATCAGCAAAGAAACTTTAAGAGTGGACTAAAATTGTGGTGTTTTAAATCTTAAAACAACCCTTGGTACCCCCAGTCTTCTAAGTTCAAGAAGCAGGCTGTCAGAGCTGCACAGCCCTGAGAGGGCATAATGTTTAAACACTTTACAGATGTGACCCCCAACCCCTGGGCTGCAGCAGACCAGTACCATTCCATGGCCTGTTAGGAACTAGGCTGCACAGCAGGTGAGCAGCCAGCCAGCAAGCGAAGCTTCATCTGTATTTATAGCTGCTCCCCATCGCTTGCATCACTGCCTGAGCTCTGCCTACCGCCCCCGCCAACGTCTGTGGAAAAATTGTTTTCCATAAAACTGGTCCCTGGTGCCAGAAAGGTTGGGGACTGCTGCCTTACAGGGCTTAGAAACAAAACAGAAATATGTTACTAAACTGGCAGTATATTTGGCTCATACTTGAAATATTAAGACATTCATTAATTAAAAAATAACTATTATATATGATACAGCATTTCTTCTCCTAGATAATTTACTCAAGAGAAATGAGGACAGTCTTCCAAGAAAAAAACTGCATGCAAATGTTTAGAGCAATTTTATTAATAATTACCAAAACCCAGAAACAAGTATCCATCAACTGGTGACTAGGTAAACAAATTACGATATATCCATGCAATGGAATACTACTTGGCAATAAAAAGCAATGAACTACTGATATAGCAACAATATGCATGCTAAGTGAAAGAAGCCAGGCTCAAAAATGTACATAATCTATGTTTCTACTTATTTAACATTGTGGAAAAAGCAAAACTGTAGGAACAGAAATCTGATTAGTGGTTGTCTAGGGCTTGGGGTAGGGGTTAGGGGACTAACTACCAAGGAGGAAAAGGGAATTTTTTTGGATGATGGAAATATTCTCTATCTTTGTTGTGGTGGTTATGTGACCATGTAGGTTTATTAAAATTTATTGAATTTTGTACATTAAAAAGGTGTATGTTATGATATATAAATTATATCTCAATAAACCTGAAAAAAAAAATTTGAATACCATTGGTACTAGGTTTAGCTACTGGTAGTACAATGGTGAGTAAACAAACCCTGTCTTTGTTCCCAAGAAGTTAATGCCTTAGTGTGTTGTTTTGAATTTTTTTAGTACATCACTAAAAAATAGAATTTTATATCATTAGATGTACACATGTATGGGTACATATAACATGAAGCTACTTATCCTTATATGTAGTGCTCTCTGATATTTTATGAAAAAAGATATTTAACAGTTATCAAAATTCTAAAATTTGAATTACAAATAAGATAAATTATGCTTTTATCCAGTAAACTAAGGGATTGAAATGATGGTAACAATAGATGATTCACAGTTTCTGTTGAAGCAAGTGAGAGACTGATTTTACGAGCATAAAAAATAAATCTGTGGATTTTTGTTTTTTTACTAAATTTTCCAACCAGATCAGATACATTTCTTTTTTAATGCTACTGTTTGAACAGATGGCTTTTCCCATGTGAAATGTGGCATTTGACTATTAGTTGTGAGTTGTTGAAGATGGGAGTTAGTTCTATAAAGAGGCCATTCATTTCAGGTTGGAACATTTATAATCCGCCTAAATAATTACAGACAGGCAGAATATATTATGATAGCCTTCAACACCCAGGGTTACTCTGTCAAAAACATATGTTGGGGAAACCAGAATTTAGTTTCCTAATAGTGTAGTATACATATCCACTAGTCTGCTTGAAGCACGGTTTACCACACAAATCATTTCGATCATATTACACAAACACACACATCATCCAGAAGACATTTAATGTTTATCTGTCTCCCTCAGGTTTCACAGTGGTATTACTTTGCTAGTGTATTTCATGAAAAATGAACGCAACATTCTGCTTACCAAAAGTAATGCAAAGGTATACTTAGATAATACTAAATACAACCATTTAAAGAACTACTAGAAACACCTCTGGAAGGAAAAAAAAAAGGCCTTCAAAATATCTTAAAATTACAAAGACTAAAAAATCATTCTCACATATGACATGAAATGGTGTCCAAATATTATACACATTTTAAGTGTCCTCTTTACTCTCCCTCATTTTAAATTAATGTTTGCCATTTCCTCGGTACCTTTTCTGCACCTTTCATCCACACACCCCAATATACTCCTTGTTTTAAGTTATAAACATATTTTGAAAACATTGTTTATAGCAATGAATTGCATGTTAGATGTATTTATTCATTCATTCAACAAATATTTAGTGCCAGTTTAAGAGCTTATGTGTCAGGTACTATGCCAAGCACTAGGTATAGAGCAGTGAACAAAGCGGATATGATTTCTACCCTTACAGAGTTGACAGTGTAATGGTGAAAATGGACCAAGTATTTCTATACATTAGAAGAAGGATCACACTGAGTGGACTCACCATAAAAAGCCCTGTGGTGACTCATTTGTAAAATGGATAATTGCTGTGTGTAGCTGATAATCACTCCTTATGATTTCCATTTATTGATATTTTTGCTGCATTTTCCCACAACAATATTGGCATTATAGGATATCTTCTCAAAGGTGAATTATTTAACCAAAGTACTTTTCTTGTTAATGATACTCATTCAAAATAAATTAATGTGTAGATAACTAGAATTATAGTCATCTTGATAGTTATATATTTTCCCTTTCAAATATAATTACTATTGAATTTTATTTTCTCAACTTAGTGCCATCTACTATTAATATATAATGTTTATTTTTGGTCTGTAGAGGTATATTATCATCTGAAGGCACAGTTCATCTTCATTCAGAAACTAAGGTATGAAATCAAACTTTCTGTGAATGCTATTACATTCTGTAGAATTTAGGTTATTTTTTAGAATTTTTCTTAGACAAAAGAGAGGAGGTATGACTCAATAGAAATAGAATATAAACCTTGTTACTCAGAAGGGACGCATTCATGAAATGTTGCTCATAAACTGAATCCTTTTTTGTCTCATAATTTCATTGAACAATTTGGAGATACAGTGGAAGAATTCTAAGTGAAATCAGTTTGTAACCTGAGGCTTCAGTTTTCTCTCTGAAGCTTAAATCTAGTAGAAAGAAGACCTGAAAAAAAAGGTACTCATAACAAAGAAGATGATTTGAAAGGTTGCTTCATTCATTTAAATATTTATTGTGTAGGAAATCACTCTTCCAGGTGCTGGGCATACTGGGTTCTGTAAGTTTCCCACCCATAGAGCTATAAGCCAAGGGAACTATATAACTGAAGGCCCGGGAAGGCCAACCTGGAGAATAATTGGTTAGTGAGGAGAACTGAATTCTGTCAGTCAGATCATCCAGATTTAACATTCCACTGGCTAGCTTGAATATCCTTGAATCTTTGGGACTCATTTTCTTTATCCTCTAATGTCTTGGTCCTGCTGATACCTAGGCCTTTTCCAGCTATATAATTCTGGGATTCTTGACATTACAATTTGAGTAATTCCATGAAAATAGAAAATCTTCTGTGTAGCAAAATAGCAGTTCTGTGTGTTAACAAAAGTCCTTTCCTTGTCAAATGATCAGACTCTAATTAATCAATAGTTTCAATTATTTTCATGTAGCTGAAGACCAAAAACATTGGTCTAGTAAACAAGGTTCAAAACAAACTACACTCTGCAAATAAAGGAATGAAACCAAATTCAAGGTATAGTATAGTTTTTAAAGTATTTCATTTCTTTTTTTTTTTAGTTTTATAATTCACAGTACTATCATTGTTAATTATTAAGCTCTTTCTGTTAGATAGCCAAAAACTAGAAGGCTAAATAGTCTTCCGAAGCGTTTAACAGAGTGCCATACATTTTTGTGTTTATTGAAATATAGAATGGTTTGGCATGCCCTAAATAGGAGTATATTATAATTTACATTCTGTTGTTGTTGGTAAGAAAGAATTCAAGACTGTCCTTAATAGTATAAGCATAAAAATGGACCCAAGAAGCTCTCTAGGATAGGAGGCTTTCTAGAAAAGGAGGATTGATTGTATTGCACTGACCAGCTTCTTGGTCTCAATAAATTATTAAATTTATATGTCAATTAAACTGGTAATTGCATTATAATTATAATTGAATAATAATAAAGATTGAAAAATCTTAGTTAATTCTTGTCTTTTAATTGTTTAAATAACTTCTTTGTTTAATGAAAGGAAGAAAAAAGAATAAAGGGATAAGGAAAATATAGATTGAAGAGAAGAAGAACATAAGCTGCGTACATATGTACATACATATATAACTGGAAAGGGTTATCTTGTTTTTAGACTTCAAATTTTCTTTTTAAAGAAGAGGTTGTTTTTCCAAACAGAATTCTGAAACCTTTGCTTATGTTTTAAGTATAAGTTAGGCTTTCAGAACCATAAACTTATTGATGGGTTAGGCGGGGTGCATTCCTCAGTGCCTTTAGTATTGAGTTTTATTTCATATTTCTTCCCCTAGTTGATTTTTCTTCCCCTATTTGATTTTTAAACAAACCAAATCCAACTTTTTTGTTAACTTTGATCCTGCTTAGAATTTTTTTTTTTTTTTTGAGATAGAGTTTTGCTTTGTCACCCTGGCTAGAGTGCAATGACGTCGTCATAGCTCACAGCAACCTCAAACTGCTGGACTCAAGTAATCCTCCTTCCTCAGCCTCCTGAGTAGCTGGGACTACAGGCATGTGGCACCATACCTGGCTAATTTTTTCCATTTTTGGTAGAGATAGGGTCTCCCCCTTGCTCAGGCTGGTTAGAATGTATTTCTTTAAGTGGAAAAAAGATGTTGAGTTTGATTGAGCTAGTAACTATTCACTATATAATTCATTCCCAGAGATATTATTCTTTGCTATTTGTAGAATTATGGTCAGTTTTTACTGTTCTTCTCCAGAGGCATGTAAAATTAAAAGCTACAGGCTGGATTTGACCTAGAAGGCCAAATTCAGTAGTCTTAGTTTTGGTATCACTTATTTGGAGGCAAGATTTAGACCACCTGGCTTCATAAAGCCTGTGGTTGTGTGATTCATGAAGACTGGAAGTCTATTAAGGGTCTTGTAACCCTTGAAAGTATCAATTTTAGATTTCATCATAAATTTAAAATTTATAACAGTCTCTTGTAATATGGTCCTTGAACGTATCAATTGTGGATTTCATCATAAATCTAAACTTATAATAATTTTGATCTGTTTTTGTATTTGGGTGAAAGCCATATCTCCTTTCTGTCTTTCTATTTTGTTTATATTTATATATACATACATATATATTTAATCTTTATTTTTTAGTGTTAAATCGAAATACCCTGATGTAGAAACTGCTAATGATGTTGCCATTCTGGAGGATTTCTCAGACTTTTCTCTTGCAAAAACAATAAGCAAAATTGAAGGGCAACTGGAGGAAGAAGGCTTACCTGAATATATAGATGATGATATTTTCTCTGGAGTTAGTAATGACATTGGAATAGGTAGGTTTTCTTTTGCTTGTTATTTTTATCTTTACATCACAATTACTTATCAAAAGAGACCTTGAAACTATTTCTTGCATTTAAAAAAATATATTGTGATGTCTTGGGTTTGTTTCTGAATAATCTAGTAAGACGTGGTGGGAGGAATGAGTGGGATTACGGATGAAATGAAGTTGGCCATGAGTCAGTAATTATTAAAGGTGGATGATGGGTAAGTGGGAGGTTCATTGAACTAGTCTCTCTACTTTTATATATGTTTGATATTTTCCATTACAAAAAATAAAAATAAAAAAACACTGTGTTGTACTGGTTTCATTGAATGTGTTTCAACTAAAATTAAAATGCCCCATAGCTTATTATTAAAACATTAAAATAGAAAATGTTTCTATGAATTCCTTTCATTTTCTATTAATATACTTTACTGCATGTTAGATCAACACGTGTAAAAGGATAAATGAATTATTAATGTAGCATCAGGTAAAGTGATTAAATGAGTTTTTTCTAATGAATATAATTTTCCTTCTTAACTCATTCTTTCCATATCACTAGAGAAATAATACTAGTAAATTTGGATCATCTATTAGTGAGCAGTAATGCCTCTAATATTGTTGAATTTATGAGGTGCTATCTATGCTGTTGAAATAAAAGTACAATTGAATATGAACTAATTAATGCTGAACCATATGTAATGCTATAGTTGTGAGTACAGGCAAGCCACTTAGCCCCTCTGTAATGGCAGCGTCTTCATTTGAAAATTTAGCAGTTTGTATGAGATAATCATAAAGTTTATGTTAATTCCGTGAAAAATCATCACAGTTTATATGTGTAATTATTGTGCCACATGCTAGTCATAAGTGGGGAGCAATTTATGTATACATTTATTACTTTCAAGCTTTCTGAGGCTAGTTGTGGGGAGGGGGAAGGTAAGTGGAGCAGGAAGTTACATTTACGTCTCTTTCACGATGCTTTCAAGGATGTGATGGTCAGATGTTGGCTGTTCCTCAGTAGACAGTCACCCGTGGCCCTGTTATAATGTTCCTGTTCCCAGATATAGGGAACCAGGACAAACAGACTTTACCTTAAATGCTCCTTTTTTCTCACTGCTAAATCACATCTCTGCCACTTGGCCTCCTTGTCTCCATTTTTAGTATCTTCAGCTTAAGTATCTCCCTTTCGGAAGAATTTTCTCTTATTTCAGATGATTGCTTGGAATAGTTGGGTTATGTGTGAGAGAAAAAGATCAAGAAGTAGTTTGGGAGCATAGACCCCTTTGTATGATTAAAGCTGGGGTAGCGTGGGGAGAGGAGGTTGGTGCCTCTGGACATTGAGAGCACTCAGCTCTGTGAGTTAGAGTTGAGGTGGAGTTACTGAGGTTAAAGTTGGGGAGAGAAAGAAACGGTGAAAGTTACGGTCTCCCGTTCTTTCTTCCTTTTTTCCCTCAGAGACCAGTTACTGCCAACCTCAACTTTTTAATTTGCCATTTCCCTGCTGTCCTCTGTTTACCTGGAGTTACATGAGAGGCTGAAAGAAGAGTTACATGAGAGGCTGAAAGAAGAGTTGAGGCTGGAGAGATCTAGGTAGGGTTAGAGCCACCCACATAGTTCATCAGTTTCATGTAACACTGGGGCACTTCAGAGAAAAGCAGGAAGTTTGTGTGGAGATATTTTGTACTCTGCGTATCACATGTGTATGGCTTTGTGGGATTTGTTCTAATGACTTTTCAGAGCAATTCAGAGTGTTTCTTCAAGATAACCTCCATAGGGCAAGCCTTGTTTTATAATATTCCTACTATGGAACATACTAGAGACTGTATTTTTGAGTGAATGAATGAACGACGTGTAAGTTCTATATTCAGTTTTCACTTTATTTACTTTATGGGCCTGTGAACATCGAAGATTTACTGCTGATGTTACTGAATAAAGAACTTTTGCTGGCAATGAAGTACCAAAGATAGATTTTAATGAGGGTTTGTGTGAGAAAACTTCAATAGTAAGATATTAGTATACTTCTTTGCGTCCAAGACACACATACTACATTTTAACTTCTCAGAAATTGGGATACATGTTACAGTCAGTTGTATTTTATAATCACAATGGCTGTGCTTGAAATTGAGCTTTGCTAGAGAGGATTTGTGTTTGTTTCTGCCAAACACCTGGGGACATTACTAACCTGAGACGACTTTAAATTCTCTATTTGATGTATTTTGGACCACCTTTGTGAGTGTGCATTCAGTCTGCAAACTGACGTGAGTACTGGCTTGTGGTTCAGAGACTCAGGTGAGGGTCCCCCTTCTTTCTTTACTTAGTTCCAGTGTTGAGATGTGCATAGTTCCTGTCTTTTCCTTTCTGTTGAGTGGTTCGATTTCTCATTTATCTTTATGTTAGAAGTATTTAGTGTCTTTAGTGTCCCGTAACAGGGATCTCCTATTGACTCCCCATCCTGAGTGCTTATTTTCTTCATAAAATAATAGTCTGTCTTATAATTGATGACTGCTTAGATTCAGCAAAAGACAGTAATATAATTATTTAAATCCACAGAAGCGCAGATCAGATTTCTAAAAGCCAAGCTCCGTGTTATGCAGGAGGAGTTGGATAATGTTGTTTGTGAATGCAATAAAAAAGTAAGTTTTTTAAAAGAAATTAAACATTTCAAAAGAAATGCTCTAATATTCAAAGACATTTTAGGAACCATTTCAAATACATTTTTCGAATAGCTTTATTTAGTTATAATTCATAGTTTTGAATTTTGAATTAAAAAATTATAGAAATGAATTTTATTCTGAAATGTTGAATTTTCATAGCTAAAGAATTGTAAATACTGTTACAATTAGAAATCTTTATATTAGACTTAACAAGTAAAGCTATTAAATGCACGTAAATCATTTGACTTACATTTTTGAAGATGAAAAGGTAATGTAATTTGTTTTTCTTCGTGAAATGTATATAAATATTTCATCAACGAACATATGAAGCTTTTTGTTTTCTGCTTTGTTTTGATACCAGATCTTGTATATTTTTTCACATAATTTGTAATTTTATAACTGTAGGAAGACGAGATTCAGGATTTAAAGTCTCAAGTAAAAAATTTTGAAGAAGATTGTTTGAGACAGCAGCGAACAATTAATATGCAACAATCTCAAATAGAAAAGTATAAAACTCTTTTTGAAGAAGCAAACAAAAAATGTGACGGATTACAGCAACAGTTATCTTCAGTAGAAAGGGTAATTATTTTGTTATTTTTTTCTAATTCAATGCCAAAAATAAGCCAAAGTTATTAAAATAACATGTTTGTGTAGATAATACTTTTGGTTCAGCTATTTAGTATTTACTAAAAGCTCGTCCCCCTATATGGAAGAATATTTTTTAAACAAAATATAATTCACCCTTTCAAAGTGTACAGTTCGGTGGCTTTTAGTAAATTCAGAGTTGTGCAATTATCACCATAACCAATTTAAGAATATTTTCATAACCATAAAAGACACTTCATACCCTTTAGCCACTATACCCCGATCCTCTTCCCCGAGTCTCTTCTAGCCCTAGACAACCACTAATCTATTGACTATCTGAATAAATTTGTCTATTCTGGAATTTCATATGCATGGAATTGTACAATATGTGGTATTTTGTGACTGACTTCTTTTAATTAACATAATGCTTTCAAGGTTAATTCACGTTGCAGCAACTGTCAGTACTTCATTTCTTTTTATTGGTAAGTAATAGTCTATTATATGGATATAATGTTTACTTTATCTACTTACAAGTTCGTAGACATTTGGGTTATGTCCACTGTTTGGCTGTTTTCAATAATGCTGCTATATGAACAGTCATATACAAGTTTTTGTGTGGACATATGTTTTTATTTCTCTTTTATACCTAGGAATGGAATTGCTGGATCATACAGTAACTCTGTGTTTAATGTTTTAAGGAACTGCCAACTGTTTTCCAAACCAGCTGCACCATTTTACATTCCTACTAGCAGTGTGTAAGGCTTCCAATGTCTCCACATCCTCGCCAATACTTGCTGAATTATCTTTTTGATTCTTACTGGTGTGAAGTGGTTACCTCACTGTGGTTTTGATTTCCATTTCCCTAATAAATAATGATATTGAGCATCTTTTCATGTGCTTATTGGCATTTGTATATCTTCTTTGGAGAAATGTCTATTCATATCCTTTAATTATTTTTTTAAATTGTATTTTTAAAAAATTAAAGAGTTCTTTATGTATTCTAGATGAAAATCCCTTGTCAGATATACAAAAGCTGTCCAGAAAGTATCCAGCCATGGATACAATGTATACATGAATATGATGGCTGAATACTTTCCAGACAGGCCTTATATAATTTGAAAATATTTCTCCCATTCAGTGGTTTGTCTTTCGCTTTCTTTATGGTACTCTTTGAGGTATAAAAGTTTTAAATTTTGATGAAGTCTAATTTATTTAATTTTTCTTTGGTTGTATATACTTTTGGTATCATATCTAAGGGAGGAATATATTTTATTTTTTTAAATTGACAAATATTGTACATATTCATGGAGTACATAGTGATGTTTTGAATATATATAATGTATGGTGATCAGATCAGGGTAATTAGCATATCTATCTTCTCAAACATTTATCATGTCTTTGTGTTGGGAACATTCAGTATCCTTCTAGCTGTTTGAAACTACAGAGTGTCCCAAAAGTCTCTATACAAAGAAAACTTCTGTGAAATTTTGTAATGAATATTTTATAAATAAAGGTATATTTAGCTACAAGTTCCCATTTTCCCTATGTATGGTGATTGTTGGGACACCCTGTATATAATATATGATTGTTAACTATAGTTATCTTACAGTGGAATAGAACACTAGAACTTATTCCTCCTATCTAGCTGTAATTTTGTGCCCTTTAACAAATCTCTCCCTATCCCCCACCCTGCCTAGCTTCTTCTATTCTGTCCTACCTTTTACTTCTATGAGAGCAACATTTTTTACTTTCCACATATGACTGAGAACATGTGGTGTTTAACTTTCTGTTCCTGGCTTATTTAACTTGACATAATGACCTCTAGTTCCATCCATATTGCTGCGAATGACAGGATTTCATTCTTTTTTATGGCTGACTAGTATTCCATGATGTATGTATGTATATGTGTATATGTGTGTATATAAACACACACCACATTTTCTTTATGTCTTCATCTGTTATTGCACACCTAGGTTCATTTCCTGTCTTGGCTACTGTGAAGAGTGCTGCAGTAAACATGGGGTGCAGATGTCTCTCTGATGTAATGGTTTCCTTTCCTTTGGATAAATTCCCAGTAGTGGGATTGCTGGACCATATTTGTAGTTTTTTGAGGGACCTCCACACTGTTCTCCATAGTGGCTGTACTGGTTTACATTCCTACCAACAATGCATGTGAGTTCCCTTTTCTCTGCATCCTCATCAGCATTTGTTATTTTTTGTTATCTTGATAATAGCCATGCTAACTGGGGTGAGGTGATACCTCATTGTGGTTTTGATTTACATTTCTCTAATGATTAGTGATGAGCATTTTTTCCATATATTTGTTGACCATTTGTATGTCTTCTTTTGAGAAATGTCTGTTCAGATCCTTTGCCCATTTTTTAATTGGATTGTTTTTCTGTTGAGATATTTGAGTTGCTTGTATATTCTGGGTATTAATCCCCTATCGGATGAATAGTTTATAAATATTTTATCTCAT